>OZ010791.1:59926865-60232536 GCA_963932465.1 Maratus speciosus | reverse complement strand
GCTCGATTGTCCCGTGCCAGTGACTCATCGTATATTTTTCGTTGAAGTTGTTGCGAGAGATGTTGTTACTACACACAGCATCCACCGTGTAAGCGTCTTATTTAGACATTGGCTTGTGCTATTTAACTATTTGCTGCATGACTTCGTCTATTGGGAATGAATTCGTTGTGGTTCTGCCATTTGTTGGGAGTTGCTCGTTTCTTTTCTGGTTCACCCAACGTTGTTCTCGAGGAATTGGCGCCAGCTAGGGGCTGAACTAGTGAGATACCTTATAGAAGATGAGCGGAACAAACGGCTAAGTTCATTGTTCTGTGCCAGTGACTCATCACATATTGTCGTTGAAGTTGTTGTTGCGAGATATGACTTTGCTACACACTCCACCCCCAGTAAAAGTATTTTATTTAGACATTGGCTTGCGTTCTTTAGCTATTTGCTGCGATACTTTAATTATTGGAGTGAATTCGTTGTGGTGCTGCAATCTTTTGTGAAGTTTGTGTGTTCTAATCACGCCCGGGTCACCATTGTAGATGTAGGTGTCAGAAAGTGGCGTTCGCTGAGTTTGAACCAAGGACCTACAGTAGATAAGACGAGCACCGTAGCACGGAGCAAAAAGCTAGCTCGATTGTCTAGCGCCAGTGACTCATCATATATTGTTCGTTGAAGTTGTTGTTGCGAGATATGGCGTCGCTATAGCTTCATCCCAAGGAAATTTTCAATTTCGAAAAAAAAAATGATTAGTCGGTTTCTAAATTGAAAGTGTCCTGGGCACTTTTAACATCTCTAGTATTATCACTTTAATTAAAAATTTCCCTCCTAGCAGTAATGATAAAACATCTCGAAAACAAGTTAATATCAATTTAAGAATGTTTTAGTTAAGATTATTCTATAATTGTCACGAAAAATAATTTGTAATAAGTAATTGAAAATGCAATGCATATAAAAGTAAACTGAAATATAAAAATTTGAAAATGAATATTTAAACCACATTCAATTTTTTAGAAAAAAATTATAAAATGTTGGGAAGAAAATTTTATTTTTTGCCTTTTTTAAAACAAAAGGTCATTATATCGAAATTTAAAGATAAGAATATACGTAATATAAAAGTATTCTGTCAAACAAAGTTGATAACAAAATGCTTACACTCCGTGGAAGTTTAGAGGAGCCTAGCACTACTTTTTGCGATTAAAAAAATTCTACTTAATATTTAAATCGCAGAACTTATAATAGCCTTATTTGATAGCATAATTGTAAAATGTTTTCGGAATTAAATAAGAAGAAAAAAATCTATTAAAAATGTTTGGTACAACTGTACGCGCCATGTCTTTACCAACATTGATGAAAACCTTCTTTAAATCGCAGTTTTAACTAAAAATCTCTAGAAAAAAAATACGTCTTAAAGGTACCATTAATATTAAGAAAAGTGTACGCATACTATTTTAAAAATCAAAAAACAAAAAAAAATATTAATTTTGCGATTTTTCAAAATCTTCCGACAACGTTGCTACATTGAAAAGCAACTCTTATTTTTAAAAAGACTTCGTTCTTTAAATGAGTAAACTTTTATGATGTTACAGTTTAAAAGCTTTTTGGCAGATATCCAAAAATGAAAAATAAAATCTAATAAAAAGTGCCCAGACGTCTTAAGATATACACTTCGGTATAATATATTGAATAAAATATTTACTTTGATTTTCTGTTACGTAACAGATGTTTATGATTTAACACATGCCGTGATTAAGTGTAAAATATGACATAAGATTTTCGGTCTACATTTTAGCCTTTATTTCTATATCTAAAGTTAATGGAAGTATTTGTAGACCTATTAAGTTTAATGTAGGAGAATTCTGATTTATTTATAAACGACTAAGTCAATATAAAATATACACAAAAATCAATCAGTTCAATTTTTAAAGCTTTTAACCAATTATTCACAGAAAATGTTTTTTTATGAAGAAATATGCTGAGCTGTACTAAAAAAAGGATTTGAAAACTTGAAAATTCAATAAGTATAATAAAGATAAAGATGAAATAAATGGCATGCTTATAAAATAGCCTGTAAATTTTTATTAAAGTAATTATAAAAATAATTCAAATTTGAATCAACAGATGGCGTTGGCATTTCTCCGTCCAGATATAATGCTAAAGTTGTCTTCGAAATTTTAGAAAAAAAATCTTGCATTTCAACAGCTAAATAAAATAAGTAAAAATTGAGTGATAGTTGATTTAGATTTACACATTAGTTAAAGTATGCTTACAGGTTGAGGAAATGCAGCGCTATCTACTGGTTACAAATTCAGCTGTTTAAAACATCGTTCTGTTCAAAATTTATCAGATACCTTATAAATATGAAAGCTATTTCATCTTTGTTACAGTTAATGGATTATTGAATTTTAAAATTTGGGAGTATGCTTTTGGGACATCGTGTAAGTATATGAGGTTTGGATTTTTGCAAAATTTTGTATGGATGTGCCAAGAAAAACCTAAGCTAACGTAAACGCTGAGAATGACTAGCTGTTTTTTTTATCAAATTCTATGATATTCAATGGGCGTTACTGCGAAAAAAACACATTAAGACTCTAGGCTAATCACACGACAAAAACAGGCCTGCGGAGTCGGTGGGAAAAATGGATGACTCCGACTCCGACTCTTTTGCTCAAAAATGGGCCTGTCTCCGACTACGACTCCACGACTCCGACTCCGACTCCGCATCCCTGGACAAAACTCACAATCTAAATGTTAATTCTATGGAAGCGTCCTATTCAAATTTGCCGTTTGCATTTCAATAATATTATTGATTTTTTTGCACAGGATATCTGGGGCCAATCTCTAACAGGTACCTTTTTTATTTTTTCGATTTTGGTAGTAGATTTATTTTATGATGATACTTTCACTTTGGAAATGGGTTCTGAAATGGAAAATGACCTGATAAAAAAAATCTGCAACCAAAATTGTAAAAGTAAATTATTTCTCATTAATGTGAAACTATTTTTTTATATTACTTACCTATTTTTTTATTTACTTGTATTGATGACTTTTAAGCTGTGTTTAATTGTTAGTTCCTATCTATAAACGCTGTTTTGATGAGGCCTATAGATGTCTGTGAAGGTTAGAGTTACAGTAAAGCTAGAGATCCTACCTGCACAACTTCCAGGTTGTGTAATATTTAAACGGAACTTCTGACTGTAAAATAGTCAATGAAACATCGCCGTCATTTTGAAAGGCCTATCCAATGATATGCCACTCAATACGGTGCATAAAAGGTTTTTTTTTCATCTCTACCGCCATTTTGTATTTTACGGCCGCCATTTTGAATTTATCAAAACAAAACCCAGCCTACAACCATCGGACGGTTAAGACGAATAGATAGAGACCTCATTCCTTAAAAACCATCCAGCCGTTGGGATGTTTTGAGGGTATAAAGAAATCCACATACACAGATATGTGTGAAATACATAACCCTTCTTGGCAGACGGGTAATAAAAAGGTCGTGGTTAGAAATCAACCTCAACTCTTAAGTGGGCGGTCTTAGCAGCAAGTCCGAAATTGCGATTTTAGAAGAAAGTGAAACTAGTCGGATGTGGCAATCTCAAAACTTTCTTCTATCTCATACATGTTATTACTTCAAAATTCGCTATCACAGTGCCAAACTTAAATGACAATCTATGCCCATTATGAGGATTCTAAACATATAAATTCCTGCATTAGTTCTTGATATTTTGATAATGTTAAAATCGTGTAAATACTTAAAAATTGCAGCATAACAGCGCCACCTGTCGGATGATTTACACCAAAAACTAATCAGCGCCAATTTATATCAGGGAATAACTGAATCTGAAGTTTGATGAAAATTCGTTCGTTAGTTCTTGAGATAGATCATATTTCGATAATCACGAATAATGCAGCATACAGCGTCACCTCTTAGGCGATTTACACCAAAAAGTAATCAGGACCAAATTTTATCAACGACTAACTGAATCTGAAGTTTTATGAAAATTCGTGCACTAGTTCTTGAGATAGAGCTAGCTATTGTGGAAATTGTGAAAAATGCAGCATAACAGCACCACCTGTTGGTCTATTTACCTCAAAAACTAATCAGCACTAATTTATATACTATACAATTTATAACTAATATTTTATATACAATTTATAACTAATATTTTATATACAATTTATAACTAATAGAATCTAAAGTTTTACTAAATTCCGTGCATTAGTTCTTGAGATAGAGAACCTGCAAAATTTGTGTCACATACAGAATCACAGACAGACATTTTGTAAAAACATGTTTTTCGGGATATCTGACATCTAAAATGTCTAAATCCGTCGAAAACTTGAATTTGAAAAATGTCCCGAATGCAATACTTTCTTTTGGAAAGATAGAAGAAAGTAAAAACTGTTTACGCTTGTTTTTAGTTTAACTGGGTGCAGGCTGTTTTGTGTGTTTACAGACTGTGTTTACAGTTTATCAACGTAAATTGTAATTTAACTCTGAAAATTGTTTTGATAGTGTAAAGTACTAATTGTTACCGTTTTGGTGCAGTGAGTACTGTAATATACAAACGTAGCGAACATTTCTTTCTTGTACTGTTATGGTCACTAGCTAAAACAACTCCTTACCTTGACTTAACTCTTTTAACCACGCATAGTTATCTCATTTTCACTGTAAAATATGCAAATATACTGATTTCACCCAAAATTGACTTGTACTGTTAAAAGTGCCCACCTAAGAACTATCTTGCGAAAAAAAAAAAAAAAAAAAAAAAACCAGTTGAAAACATTGAAATGCAAGCGAGAAACTTGAAAAAAAAAAGTTCCCATAGGTTTAACATTAGCTTGCGAGTGTCGCTGCGTTACTAGTGTAGGGGCTGTTAAGAGCCTAAACTAGTCACGAGAAGAAACGGGAACGCTAATGTTAAGTCTATAGGAACGTTATTTTCAAATATCTCGCTTGCATTTTAATATTTTTAAATGAGTCTTTTTTTGCATAGGATAGCTGGGATGTATCTCTAACCGGGCTAGTTTTTACTTTTTCAGTTTTGATTACAGTTTTTTTTTAAATATTAGGATAGTTTCAATCTCAGAACCGGTTGCAGCCGGTTCCGAAAGTGAAAGTATTATTTTTTTAAATCTGAAACCAAAATCGAAAAAGTAAAAATTAGCCCTGTTACAGTTCGTCCTTACTATCCTATGCAAAAAACATTAAAAAATATTAAAATCCAAGCGAAAAATTTGAAAATAACTTTCCCATAGGATTAACATTACCTTCGGAGTTTTTTCATGTGACCAGTGTTGAATTCAGACACTTTTCTCCGGGATGGGACATTATAGAGTTCCGGTGGGGAAATTGCACTTTTTGACTATTGAAAACACAAAATCTCAAACCTTCCGGGAAGGGGACATCTCGTTTCTCTTTGGGAGGGGGGGGGGGGCATAGACCCACCTTCCATGTTCAATAAAGAATTTCGATTTTCACTCATAAAAAATGAGTTTTCTTTCATAATAAATACAGCGCCTAGAATACCTAATGTGGAAATATGCTATCCAAACGGTGCTAAAAATTTGTATCCCTTAAATGTGCGACGATACTGCTAAAATTTCAAGTGTCGATCGCAGCGACATCTGCGGGATTTTCGTATTACTAGTATTACATTGTATAGACTAGCAATTTCTTGCAGTTGTAGAAAATATCCTGCAGATGTCGCTGCGATCTGCATATTGCAGCAGTATCATTGCACATTTAAGGGAGACAATATTTTAGCGCTTTTTTAAGTATTGCAGGGATAGCCGATTTTCACACTCTATATTCTAGGCGCTATAATAATAAAAAAAAGAACCAACAGATGAATCACTCGATACTTATTTCAAAATACACATTGCGCTTTTGAGGTTACATAGCAATACGTCACGGTTCATTTCTTGAACATAGAGTCGACTACAGGTAGATACTAAAAAACTCCAAAGACAGTGAAAGTTGTGTTTATGACGGCCAATTATCAACACGAGGGATATAGGCCCTAATGGGGGAGTGCCCTCCGTGGGGGTCTTTCTAAGGGAACCTAACCCGTATTAACGCTTGGAAAACCAAGGTTCGAAGAAAACCACGAAAACTCCGTTCGATTAGGCCGACGGGCGCGATTGGGATCGAACCCAGCACCTCCCGTCTACCAGCTTCGAGAGAAGAACCTCTCGGCCACTGGTGGGGCGACAGTGAAAGCAACCCGAAGATTTATTATTCTTGAGTACATTTCAGAGGATTTTACTTTTTAGGACCTCTTAGCAGGAGCGTTACAATCCAAGTGTGGGAGGAAAACTTTCGTTTTTAATGCCAAGGTTTTATTTAATCCAGCCATGGTGAGATGAAAAACCGCCAAAAACAAAATACGTTGCATTCAAGCTAATGTGTTAGTTTGAATTTACAGGTATACCACTTGCGCTTTTAATCGTTAACCCGTTCGGAACCATGGGTGCATATATGCACCCTCATAAAGTGCTTAAAATGCTTGAGTTTGATACCAGTAGAAAAGAAAAGTAAAATTGATTTTATTTAATTACGACATTTTCGCGTTTTATAAAGTTACTTCAAATAATTAAGAAAAAGTGGTGACAAACGAATAAAATTCGCGTAAAAAATGCCTGTCTTGAACGGGTTAAAGCAAACCCATCAAAATTTATTGAATAAACGGCGTCAGTTAGGACATGATTGATAAAATTATTTATATTCAATGACAGAATACGATTGAAATAGAGTGGGTTATGAGTTTCTTGATTGTACCTAAATCTATGAGAGTGTGTAAAATGTATTTATTGAAAGTTGATGATTGCGTAATACGTACAAAAGAAAAACCGTTATATATATTTAAATGGAATTAAAATGAATATCAAAGTCATTTAAGATGAGTTATAGAGGTATGAATGTTTATTTTAGAAAGTACATTACTATAATGACAGATACCGTTAGTTAGGTACTGTTATAAATTAAATAATTTCCTTTGTTTATTATTATTATTGTTATGAGGTAAATCGATAAGAAAATCGAGAGTAATTTACAGTAATGTTTTAATTTAGACAAGAAATAATTTACAGCCTTTTAGTAAAGAAACGGGATCGTAAATTTGGAATAAAAGAACAGATAATCTTGAACGAATTTAATTTAAAAATATATGATTATGTTATCATACGATCTCAGATATAATATACTAAAAAAGAATTATTTAAAACATTGAAATGCAAACGAAGGAATTTGAGATTAACCAAATTCAATTGGTTTAACTATTTTTACTTTAGTGTGGAATTCTTTTTGCACTATAATATTTAACTGCTAAAGAATAGGATGCTATAAGATAAGGCGATGAATAACAATACCTTGCAGCAGCAATTCTTAGGTAGGTATATACATATCGCATTCCTAGTATTTCTTAGCAATTCTGAAATGAATTTCACTCTACAGCGTCTCCAAGTTTTAACGTAAGTTATGAAAATAAGTTTCCCCACGTCCGTATTAGTTAAATGTCTCTTTTGTAGAAAACTATTAGCCGAGAGTGTCCCAAATGCCTCATTAGGGATAACATATACGTACTACCGCGACATCTGGGTGTATCGATTTTCGGTGTCGCCTTCCCGTACAAACTAAAATTGAATAGGCCGAAGTTAAAAGTTGTATTTGTCGCAGAAACAAATACATTATGTCACTATAATTGAAAGTTTGTGTTTATGCAAAAGCAAGATTAAGCAAGAATGAAAAATAATGCATCAGGCATAGATTATAAAGCACTTTCCAATGCTAACAGAGACTGGATATTACAAAGAAATTTTATTCTTTCATAAAATGAAATCGGTCCTGGGTCCTTCCTGGAATCGAATTCTTTTGTGTTTCTCTGTAAATGATCGACGAATGCTACGCATTCCATAATCTATAGAAAACATGTTTCTCGAAACCTCAAAGATTTTGTGCAGCACTAGAATTTATACACACCAAGTAATGTATAAAAAATTAGTTAAATTTAAAAACGCGATTCTTCCTCATAGATCGTTGTAGCCAAATTATTTTGTGTGTCTCTGTAAATGAATTATAAATACCGCGACATCTGGATGTATCGATTTTCGGTGTCGCCTTCCCGTACAAACTAAAATTGAATAGGCCGAAGTTAAAAGCTGTATTTGTCGCAGAAATAAATCCATTGTATCACTATAAATGAAATTTCTATTTTAACCTCTTCAGGTCCGAAGCTAAAATAATAATACAAATGCTTATTCATTGGTTTTTTCCAAACAAAATGTCATCGTAAATGACAGAAAAAATATCTTTTCTGAAATGGATCCTTTAGGCGCTTAGTAATTTAGGTTCAAAAAGTATGGATCTAAAACTACAAACCCCCTTAAAACATCAATTTAATAACCATTAACCTAAATGAACGCAATCACAAATTTAAGAGCTTTAAACAAGTAAATAATCTACAAATCCTCAAAAATGTTTATTGAAAAAGATTTGAGTTAAATATGAAAATTTCTCACTTTCTTGGTCATACTGCCTTTTGAGGATTTTTAGGCATTTTGCAAACTCAGATGAAAATAATATTTATTTTATATGGGAATCATCTTAGATGCTGCCATTTATTCGTTTGCTTTGAACGCAAAATACATACAGCTATAAGTGATGTGAAAATGTAAAAAAATCGGACATTTTAGTTTTTATAAGGAAAAGAACAGAGGTCCCTATATGGGGACCCAGGGACCGAAGAGGTTAAGCAAAAGCAAGATTAAGCAAGAAACGAAAAATCATGCATCATGTATAGATTATGAAATGCTTTCCAACACAATTACCATCTAAAATGGGAAAAAAATATCTGAAATATTTTGTTCAGCCTTGCATATGATCTATATATTTGTTTATATGCTACATACTACGTAAAAATTTAGTTTAGTAAGGAAACGCATAATACACAAGTTGTGTTTGTCGCAGAAATAAATCTATTGTATCACTAAAAATGAAATTTCTATTTTAAGCCAAAACAAGATTAAGCAAGAAAGAAAAATCATGCATCATGTATATGAAATATTTATGAAATGCTTTCCAAAACAATTACCATCTAAAATGGGAAAAATATATCTGAATTATTTTGTTCAGCTTTGCATATGATCTATAAATGCGTTTATTTGCTACATACTATGTAAAAATTTAGTTTAGTAAGGAAACGCATAATACGGAGTTGTATTTGTCCCAGAAAAAAAAATTCATTGTAACACTATAAAATGAAATTTCTATTTTAAGCAAAAGCAAGATTAACCCTTAAATGCCTGGTGTTGCTTTTCGGCAACATACTTATTTTAGGCTCTAAAGTACTATTAGAATAATATTGAAGCTATAATGCCTAATGTTGCCAATCAAATACATTCTGAAAATATTATTAAATCGATTTTCAACATGTAGATGTTAACACTTGTGCTGTTTAAGAATAAAGATAGATTTATTTTTTCAATTGTTGCTACTGGTTCTTTTTGTTTTGTTTGGGAGCTTGCGAAATACCCTATTTTGATCTGCAGTGAGCAAGTGAAATTTATTTCTTATTATAGTTCCTAAAATTCTTGTGTGTTTAATATTATAGAATTTTATCAAGGCAAATTATTTTTTCAATTAAACACCAGTATTGCCGATTAGTAACAAACTGTTTTTTAGCCATAAACTATACTTAAAACAAAATATGATTTTTTAAGTATTTTTTCCCAAGATCTATTTAAAAAATGAAAGCCGAAAAACATTATTACAATGATTTTTGAAAAATCAGGCATTTAAGGGTTAAGCAAGAAACGAAAAATCATGCATCATGTATAGATTATAAAATGCTTTCCAACACAATTGCCATCTAAAATGCGAAAAATATCCGAATTTTTTTGTTTAGCCTTGCATATGGTCTATAGATTTGTTTATATGCTACATACTATGTAAAAATTTAGTTTAGTAAGGAAACGAATAATACAGAGTTGTATTTGTCGCAGAAATCAATTCCTTGTATCATTATAAATGAAATTTCGATTTTAAGCAAAAACAAGATTAAGCAAGAAGTGAAAAATCATGCATCATGTATGTATTATGAAATGCTTTCCAACATAACTACCATCTACACTCATGTCCAAAATTGAGGTCACAAACATAAAATCTGTGAAAACTGATGAACTATTCACTGTTTTGCCACTAAATTTCGCACAGAGGTATATTGCAATAGGAGGAAGAATATAGCAACATAACAATATGGAAAAGACTTTAATTGTGAATTAAGATACAGGGTATATGAAAAAGTGTTAAATCATGAATCAGCGATAAAGCATTTATCTTGGGAAAAATCTGTCTAATAGGGAGTGTGACCACAGTGCACTGCTATACAAGCCTCACAACGAGCTCTCCTGCTGATTACGAGAGCGTCAATAAACCTTTGTGGCAACAAAGCCAATTCTTCCAAAAGCGCGGTTTTTAACTTCTGGCGAGTCCTGGGAGGGGTGTTACGGTGTGCAATTGCTCTTCCTAGACCATCCCAAACATGTTCAATAGGATTGATGTCCGGAGACCTCGAGGGCCAATTCATACGGCGAATATCCTCGTCGTCAAGAAAATCCTCAACAATGTGAGCTCTGTGTGGCTTCGCAATATCGTCCATAAACATGAAGTCTGGGCCTACGGCAACCCGGAAAAACTTCACATAGGCTGCAAGGACCTCATCCCTACAGATATGTGCGTTGACAGTACCCTCATTGAAGACGTGCAGCGGTGTACGACTGCCCAACATTATGCCGCCCCAGACAAGGATTCCTTTGCCACCAAATCTGTCGATTTCTTTTACGTAGGAGGGATGTTAGCGAGCTTCACGTTCTTTCCAGATGAAGATTCGGCGAGAATCACTCTGCGTGGTGAATCTCGAACTCATCACTGGAAAGAACATGGCCCCGTTCTTGTTGTGTCCAAAACTGACGTTTTTGGCTCCACAACAACCGGGTTCTTCTGTTGGATACAGTTAAAGGGATACACATGACTGGACACCGGTCGTTAGGGATGAGGTCCTTGAAGCCTATGTGAGGTTGTTCCGGGTGCTGTAAGCCCGGACTTCATGTTTATGGACGATAATGCGAAGCCACACAGGGATAACTTTGTTCATGATTTTCTTGAAGAAAAGGATATTCGCCATATGAACTGGCCCTAGAGGTCTGCGGACCTCAATCCTATTGAAAATGTTTGGGATGGTCTAGGAAGAGCCGTTTCACAGGGTAACATCCCTTCCAGGACCCGCCAGGAGTTAAAAGCCGCGCTTTTGGAAGAATTGGCTTTGTTGCCACAAAGTTTCATTGACGCTCTCGTAAACAGTATGAGAGCTCGTTGTGAGGCTTGTATAGCAGCGCACTGTGGTCACACTCCCGATTAAACAGATTTTCCCCGAGATAAATGCTTTATCGCTGATTCATGATTTAACACTTTTTCATATACCCTGTATCTAAATTCACAATTAAAGTCCTTTCCATATTGTTATGTTGCTATATTCTTTTTCCTATAGTAATATACCTCTGCGCCAAATTTCGTGGCAAAACAATGAATAGTTCATCAGTTTTCACAGATTTTATGTTTGTGACCTTAACTTTGGACATGAGTATACAATGGGAAAAATATCCAAATTCTTTTGTTCAGCTTTGAATGTGATCTATAGATTTGTTTATATGCTACATACTGTGTAAAAATTTAGTAAGGAAACGCATAATACAGAGTTGTATTTGTCGCAGAAATAAATCCATTGTATCACTATAAATGAAATTACTATTTTAAAATAAAATATTTTATATTAATAAAATATTTTTAAATTCAGCTATTCTTAGCGGAAATGTACTCGAAGTTTTTGTACAGCACTGGAATTTATACACGCCAAGTAATATGTAAAAAATTAATATCTTGGATCCGTCCTGGAATCGAATTCTTTCGTATTTCTCTGTAAACGAACGATAAATGCTACGCAGTCCATAATGTATAGAAAACATGTCGTGGACACCTCAGTGATATACTTTAATTTTATTATGGTTGAGGCATCGTAACATTCTTAATATGTACCGCAAATGATTTTACCCCATAGATCACAATGTAATGGAATCCTTTTGTGCATCTCTGTAAAAGAACTATAAATTGCACGTATTCTATATAATCCAGAGAAAGCATGTTTTAGTCCATGCCAGTGACGAATATCAATTTCATTATGTTTGAAGTATTTTAAGACCATTAAAATGAATCAGAAATTATTTTTCTCCATAGACCATAAAGTAACGGAATTCTTATATGTGTCCCTGTAAACGAATTATAAATGTTACACTCTTCATTCAATACCGAACATTCTATAGTAAACATCATTAAAATAGAAAAATTACACGCATATCCAAGTATATATACGAGAGTTAGAGCTTGGACAGACAGACAGACAGTCAGACAAACCGAATTCATAAATAACAAAGTGTTAAAAATAATTGTTGTAAAGCCCATAAGGATTATAGAAATGAAAAACTTACAAAAATTACAGAATAACGATGAATTAAAAAAAACTAATATGTGACAGTACGCAAAAAATGTACCTAATGCTTAAAAAGTAGATTTTCATGTTTTGATGGTTTCAATAGTACTGAATATTTCGTTTTTAAATAGAGTTTAAATGAAATCTCTACAAAATAAATTATTATTATTTAAAGATAGTAGTTTTATCATTATAAAAGTAGCAAAGTAGAAGATATGAAAATAGATATGAACAAACCTTTCAAACGTATAAAAGAAAAACCCACCGGAAATGAGACAATGAATCACATTTCACATTCCGAACAAAGCTGATTCAGTGTTATCAAACGGAAAAAAAGTTTTTTCGTAAAGTTTATTTTAGGCTTAAGGTCCCTTTTTCGGACGATGTCATATATACAGAAAAGCTCAAAAGTTATTATGTGATTTTGAAAGTTAATAACTTTTAATTAAGTTAATTTTTTTCCCTCATGAGACAATTAATCAAATTTCACGTTCCGAATATAGCTAATTTAGTGTTATAAACCGAAAGAAAGTTTTTTTTCCCGAGAAGTTTATTTTAGGCTTAGGGGTCACTTTTTCAAACACTGTCACATATGGAGAAAAGCTGAAAAATTATTATAGGAATTTGAAAGTTAACAACTTTTAACACGGTTAATTCCCCCCCCCCCTCATGTGACAATGAATCACATTCCACCTTCGAAACAAAGCTGATTCAGTGATGTCAAACTGTAAAAAGTTTTTTTTTTTGAAAAGTTTATTTTAGGCTTAAAGTCATTTTTTCGGAAAGTGTCTCATATACAGAAAAGCTCAAAGTTATCATATGATTTTGAAAGTTAATAACTTTTAACTTGGTTAATCTTCTTTTTCCTCATGAGATAATGAATCACCTTTTACATTCCGAAAAAAGCAGTGTTGCCAAACTGAAAAGAATTTTTCTTTGGAAAAGTTTATTTTAGGCTCAAGGTTACTTTTTCGGACACTGTCACGTATACAGAAAAGCTAAAAACTTATTATAAGAGTTTGAAAGTTAATAACTTTTAACTCAGTTAATTTTTCTTTTTCCTCCTTTCAGATGCAGAAACTGGACACTTTGGCGTTCTCCACGTAGACGGACAGCCGTTACCGCCCCGTTCCATTCCAAAAAAGAACACACCATGCATTTTATTTTGCCATTCAACAGAAAATTGACGAGGACACATTCGGTCAAATATTTCTGAAATTATGAAGTTTTAAAATTTGGAGATTCTATGTAATGCTGCGTTATTACTAGCAATTATTTTTATATTCTGTTCGTACCACTATTTTTAAAAGGTGAATTTTTTATTAAATTTCTTTTGCAAGTGTAAAAAAATTGTTTATGCAAAGTTTACGAATAGATTAAAAGAATAGTCGCTAGTGGAAGCCTTCCTAATGTCGAATTCTTTTTAAATCGTTGCAAAAACATATTGCAATGAACATAGTTTTAAAAATGTAAATTAAAAACTGCTTGACGAAATCAACTGTAATTTAGAATATGTATATTTAAAGCTTCTGAAATATATTTATAGTTACATTTAATATTTTTTCGAAAATCATTTTCAAAATACGTATATTTTAGAAATTAATTAAAAAGATATGAATTGTGATCTACGATTTTTTAAAAACAGAAATCGATTTTTAGAAGTTTTAAATATGTAAATCCAAAATTACAGTTCATTACGCAGAGTAGCTTTTGAGTTATGCTTTAAAAAATACTCGCATTGCAATCTGTTTTGCAACGATTGAATCTTTTGAAAGCGTGCATTTCAGCAATTTATGTTTTATCCAGAAATTTCTTTCCTGTCATCAGGTAAAGAGGAAGTTTCTTGGTAAGGCACTAAATGATTGGCAAGATAGCTGGGATCAATCTGGAGACGGTCGGGTCACATATGCGATCTTCCAGATGGTTTCTATTCGGAGACTCCCGGGAGATTTCTTCGGAAACCAAGTCCTAACGGGACACTGCGCTTTTGGTGACCACCAAGCCCGCTTTTTCAGAGGCAATCCTGCGTGCTTCTACAGGTCAGGGAATAGCACGATTAGACATTGTATCTATGAATGCACCTTCTCAGAGAAAACCATTTCCCTCGCGGTTTCCACACTCGAACGCTTACCGATCTTTTCCTTGATCATTACAGAGGGAAGGGGGTCGTGGCTATCGTCAGCGACATATTAACAAGGACTTTGGATAGGATTGGTGGTCGCAGGGGCACCTGAGCTCTTGCAAATCCTGTTCGAAATCTTTGAACGCTGATTTCAAAATTAGTTAGTTTTTTCCTTGTGTGTAACGATAATTCGGGTCACTTTTCTTATTAAGTCCCCCCTGAAGGCTGAGTTTCAAATTTGACATTGTGGCTCAGGCTGCATCTGCTGACTTTGGCCGTGTACGCGGACGGTGTCCGTTGCTCGGCCGGGTATTTGCTGGTTGCCCCATCTCGCTGGTGGCATCACAAGTTGTTGTGGCATAACCCCCTGGTGCAGACGTTTCCTTGAATTTCGGTTTCGCCAAAACATTCCTTGCGGGTTAGATTATCAGCCCTCAGCAGAGACTTTATGAAGTTCTTTGTTGAAGTTTGGCCTTGTGTCTCCCTTGCTTAGCGGTTTCGACTGGCGGATTGCTTTCGTTTCGGCTGGGCGTCACTTGGTACTTCTGGGACTGGGGATTGCTACGCAATCTCCTTGGAAGGACCGCATGGAGCCGCTTGGATCTGGTGCGGAAAATTTTAGTTTCATTCAGAAATTTCGAATCCACATCGGAAATTCCGAAAGAAAAACTTTTATTTTATGTAATCTCGAAACGTGTGTCATTAAATAAAGCAAAAATTACCTTTCAGAATTACTGGTATGAATTTGGAATTATTGAGTGAAACAGAAATTCTTGACTTGACGTATATATGCTAATGAAGCCAGTGGGTTGAAATTTTTTTTACATTTGGAGTTTCAAACTTAAACCTTCAGAATTTCTAACTAATTGACCGAATGTCTTTCCGTTTAGCATCCTAATCTGAAGATTTACCAAAAAAAAAAAAAAAAAAAAACACACATATGCTGTCAAACTTGGTTGTTCGTATTGAAAATTCAGAGTTTGATAGAATTTCAGCATGAAGACGACCTTCTAAGCCTATATTTTTAATATAAATCGAATATCATGCCCGACAATTAGACGATTTCAAAGAAAGGACATTGAATATGAAAAGAAGTATGCACACAGCAGTTGCATTTACTTGGATCCGCGTGCAGTGAGCGTATTTGTATCAACCTGTTTCTTACGTGATAAAAAAAGGACATCGCAGGTAAAGAGTAGTATGAACATAGAAACTGCATTTAGTTGGATGCACCTGTAATGCATTCATTCTTATCAACTCGTCTGTTACATGATTTCAAAGAGACAACATTGAAGGTAAAAGGTAGTATGCAAAGAGAAATGGCATTTAATGAGATCCGTGCAATGAGTGCATTTGTACCACACGAATTCAAAGAAAGGACATTGAAGGTAAAAAATAGTATGAACAGAGAAATTGCCCTTAGTCGGATCCGCGTTTGTATCAACCGTCTGTTACATGATTCCAAAGAAAGGACATTGAAGGTAAAAAGTAGTATGCACAGAGCAGTCACATTCATTTGGATCCGCGTACAATACATTTATTCGTATCAACCCATCTGTTACAAATTTTCAAACAAGTTGGAAATTGCACGTCAAACGCGGCAAATGAGGTGCTTTCGTACTATAACTAGTTTTATAAATATTTTTTGCCTCGCATATTGTACTGAATGTATATTTTAGTGCACTTCATAAGTGCACTAAAATATATAATAATAATTTGTTATTTATATAATTAAGAAGGAATTATATAAATTTATATAATTACCTAAAAAGATACGCAAAATATTCACATTTGTATAATAGTGGAAAACTTTGCAACTGCTGTCTTACACCTATTACAATTGCTACAAGTTTTCCTATTATTATTATTTTTTTTTACTAATTACTGATAGTATATGGCAAGTAATAATATTATACATAAAATTTCTACTAATAATACTACTAATAAGTAATACTTTATACTAATAATAAAATACTAACATGAATAGTACCAATACAAATACGACTATGACTACTACTACTAAATTTGAAATGAGTCGACAAAATTTAGCAACAATAATATATTTAAAATTTCAGACCATTCGGAAGGCTGTAACATCATTAAAATGCACTTGCAATAATTTTTTCCCATTGGCCATAATGTAACGGAAAACTTTTGACTGTCTCTGTCATTAAACTACACATCCGATTTTCATAAAATTTGAAATGACTCGACAAAACTTTGCAACAATTATATATTTAAAATTTCAGGTCTTTCGGTTAGGTAATTTTTGCTCTGTTATATACGGACGGGCTGACGGACATGACGACGACTGTTGGATTCCAATGTAAATAATTCTCTTAACTAAATGAATCCGTAAAAGTTAAGTATTAAAATATCTATAAGCTATTAAAAATGCCCTCAATAACATTTCTTACTGTTAAAGCGAATATATTTCTAACTTAAATTCAATGACAGAAGGGCCATATATTTCACATTACTTTATTTTTATAGACTTTTTTCTAGAACAAAACAAAACCAATTGTTGCCAGCTATTGAAACAATGCAATTACAACCAGTTAAATAATTATGCAGGTGACTGATACATGGATGAAAGAAAAAGTTAGTCCTTACGTAACAACGACTATAGATGCTACGTATGTATATAATTACGAACGCACCTACAAAAAAACAATAAATTATTTCATTGACAGACAGACGGACCGAACGATGACTATAGGTGCTACGTATTTATATAATTATGAACGCACCTAAAAAGGGGCTTTGAAGGTAAAAAAAATAATTCCTTTATGACATGTAATCGAGTGATGAAAATCGTTGTTTATATAGGATGAAAGCATTTCTTTAAAGGCTAGATCTCGACAGAAGAACACTTTTCACGCCACTGATCGGCATCGTTTGGTTCAATTTGCAGTTTTTCATTCAAAATACAGTTTAAATGGACTTTTTACGAGCGCCAAACAGTAAAATTTCTTGAGAATCACGGATTCAACAATTTAATGGCCCCTAAACTTCACAGACTTCAATCATAATAAAATTTAGCAAGTTATCAGTAAATGCAATTCTTTCGAAAGAAGATTTAACCAGTATAATGGAATGGGAACTCATCGTTGTGGATTTATAGGAATGGGATTATATATATTTATTACCTTTGGGATCTTTTTTTCGTGGGTGCGAAAAAAAGATCCTGTTTCCCGATATCGGGAAAATATTAAATTATAAATTATTGTATATTTTGTACGTTAGAATTTCTTGAGCAAAATAATGCATTTATTATGTTATAATAAATGTTTTCCTATAGCATAGTTATGTATGTTTATATATTTTCTACTTTTTCTGCTCCCTGGGATATTTTTTCTTACATTTTAATTTAATACAATTGAACCAGAATTAATTAGAAGAGCTTTTGAATGCAATAAAATAAAACAATTACAGTAGAACCTCGATTATCCGAAATAATTGAAACCGACCCTCTTTCGGAAAATCGAAATTTTCTGATAATCCAGAATGCTTCAATTTTAAGATTAAGGGGAAATATATGCTCTATTTCTTGTTAGGGTAACAAGTAATAAAAATAAAGCAATAACAAAATAGAAACAAGAATAAATTACCTGAATTTTAATTTTGAAATTAAGTACCTTTTACATATTTCACAAGGGTTTGAAAAAATGTTTTCTTTATCGCAGTTTCGATTGCTTTTGCTTTGAAACTCTATCACGAAGTTTTTAAATATTATTAGTTCACGAGTATTAGTCTTTCTGCCGCTCCAGCAATGGCTAAAACTTTTTGCAAAACATTTAAAAGCTTCAGGATTGCTAATTTGTTCGTTTTCTTTGTTCGTTTTGTTCGTTCCACTCCGCAGCTTACTGAAGCTCAAGTTAAATTCAAAGGAACTCTACGAAAGGGGATCGAAAATATTTACATGTACTCATAGTTCACAATAGACCGCTTGCACAAAAGGAATATGATAGTTGAAAAAAAAGCTTTGAAAATGGATTTTGCATACAAGGAATGTGAAACCAAAAAAAAAAAAAAAGCTTTAAAAATGGATTTCGGTTAACCGAGAGTTTTGGTTAAAGGAGTTTCGGATAAAAGATGTTCTACTGTATATTGATTTATAAGCCAAATTTTACACAGAAGAAATTTGAACTATATCTATTATTTTATTGCAAATTCAAAACACAAACTGAAATTCGTTCATTAAACATTCACATTTCCTTGAGATTCAATTTTAAATTTAAAACAAATTTACAGAAAAAAATCAAATGTTTGGGGCTGTGCATATATAACGTTATCATTTTAGGGCGGAGGGGGAGTCAGGTAAATTATATCGAAAGATATCTCTAAGGGGAGGAGGGGGTTGTCTTTTGATATCGTTGTCATTTTTTATCCAACCTAAATTTTCTCTTTTTATTTGTAACTTGTTTTTTACATCAAAATAGTAAGTTATAATTTTGTAATGTAAGTAATGTTATATATTTTTAGTCTATTTCCTATTTTTATGGAAATTATTAGGCTGGAAATTATTGGCTATTATTATGGAAGTTATTATTAAAATCATTAAATTATTACAAAATTATTTATTTCCAAAATATGGAATACCACAAGGTTTGGCATTCCTATTCTTCTGTCATATGTGTATGAATATATAATTTGCTGTTCGAGAAACCAACTGCGAAGTATGCTTGAAATGATACTTGTTGTGTTTACTGGTAACTAAGTGAGACATACTGTTGTCCACCTGTTCAATTGATAAGAAGTTCTGTCTGCCCGAACACCCTTACCCGTGCGGGAGAAAGTGCAAAGACATTATTACTGTTGAATGCATTACGTAACCAAAATATTATTAAATATTTTTAAATAATAAGTGTTTCTTTTAAGTGTTATTTGATGTAAAGATATTTCATATGCAAAGTGATATTTGATTGACTTCTCTTCATTTGAGTCAATAAAGTATGCAAATAATAAATGTATAGCCATATCTGTACATCACTCGAAACAAAAGAAAAAAATTCAAAAAATGAAAATTTGATTTTTAGACATTGATAACGATATCATTACGGAGGGGGGGGGGGGGGGGGGGTTGAGGAATGATAACTTATGATATCAAAAAGGGGTGGAGGGGGTCCAAAATTACCAAAAAGTTATATATGAATAGCTCCTTTATTGTAAAGGGCAAAACAATTATTAAAATAATTTTAAGGATAATGTAATAAAAGAAGATTCATAAAATCTTTTCAGTAAGTGACAAAAATGACAAATATATTAGAGCGTTTCTGTAAGGGGTATGAATTTCGTTGATTATAAAGTGCATCTTTGACATAATTTCCATGTTTTTCAAAGAAGATATCGGAACGCAGTTGTGTTTTTGCATTATTCATGAGATCCATTAATACTCTTTATTGTTCTCATCTGCTTATACGTTGCAGATGTTGGGATAGTATAGAAAGTCCTGTTATAACAGCAAAGAAGAAACTTTTTTAGAGTTTCTTTAATAAGAACTGTTTTCATTGACAGAAAAAAAGAAAGGCTTCAAGAAGGAGATTCTTGCTTTTACTGTGTATGTCTTTCGCATTTTTCTGTATAAGGAATACTTTATTTTCTTTCACTGAAAATTATGTGATTACAAAAAGTTACATAATTTCTATAACACTTAGAAGTACTGGAGATTTATTTTGTCCCCAAAAGTTAGTTGATTGCAAGACAAAAGAGGACAGTTACTAATGATTCGTAGGCATAGAAATTTAGTATTTAAATTTAGTATTATACTGCAGCAAACGATATCTCCTTGCAATTATTTTCTAAATAATTTTCATAATATATGATGATCGCTTACCGTTATCCGCAGATTAAATAACGCATAAATTCTTCTTATTACTGGTATGATAATCGGTTTAGTGAAATAAGTGGAACATACAATATTTATCTATCCAGTACCTATTTTGAGAACTCTATATAAGCCTTATATTGCTGTGACATTCAACAATTTTTCGGTGCATTTTTTGGCCAACAATTTGAGCCAATTTTCCGTGTGAAATTGTTTCAACACTAATAGTACTAATTCATTTGTAGCACTAATAATTAACTTCAGCACTAATTTCACACAAAAGTCGTTTGCAGAAAATTTTCTCCAACACAACATTATAGTCAGCAAAAGTTGCTTGACGTTGTTGAAAAGAGAATGTTGCTGGCTGTTCTTGCTTACACAACTTTTCCGGCATCTCATAAGAAAAGTTGAATATACATTCAGTGTGCATCAACTGAACCTACAGGAACGAAGCTAGCAAGATAGGATTTTTATGAATGGATAGAAGGAAGATATGCAAGCGTAATATTTCCAGATCAACACACAATAGATAACCCTGCAGAATGTTTGAAGAACTATTTAACCGAACACACAACAAGCTGGACGAACATGTTTCGTAAAATGCTTGCGGAAATGTTTGTTGTTTATCGTCCCCCGTTTGACACGGCTATAAGTATGATAGTGATTAAGAATATGCACAACTTTTTACTCACAGCTGACAAAAAATTGTTCATACGATCAATTTCTCCTCTGATAATCTATTCAGACACAGGTGATTTGCAATGTCATTTCCTCAAAATAGACTACACGACGACATCTGGCAGGAAAATGCTGATGTGGAACCACGATCAATAACGCATATTAACCCCTTGAAGGGGACCGGTATATTATATATACCACTTAATTTTAATCCCAAAATGCCACAATTACAGCGGAATTTTCGAAGTACTTTGCCTCTGAAAGGATTAATTGAATGCGTAAGAGTTAAAAAGACATATATGGGATGCAAAAGGCAATTTGTATTTCACTAGAATCTTGAAAAGGTGTAAACGCAAGAACCCGTCAACTTTGCAGCGAAAACAGCGATTTATTTACCACTTATTTATAATCTATCGATTTATTTACCCCGACGAAAATGCGATAAGCAAGAAATAACTTGATTTTCATGCATCTCTATTCAGCGTCAATTGCAGCTTCTTCCGGTTTGTGTGTGCAGAAACTGGAGTTAAAATCGGCTCAAAAATTGGTTTTTGGAAAAATTGCCGGGTCTGATAACTTTAGACGCAGATTACACCCCACCTATCTCAGGCATTTTCTGAAACTTTTTTCATTACCATAAGAGGAGGAGATATTCCAGCAACGTACCTCCTTTTCAGTTAATCTCCCAGTAACAGAATTTTATATGCGCATATGGCATGCACACGATAATGTTTAACAGTCTGGTATCGAACGGAAGCATTCCGGTTTCTATCTCGACCCTATCCAAAGATCGTCAACACTGTGCATTTGCGCCCAGTGATGTAGTAGTAAAAAAACCTAGTGCGTATTCGCTATAAGCAGAGGGTATTACCTAAGGAGTATACTAGGGTGGTTCAAAAAAACTTTTTTTGAGCTAGAGTCCAGGCCACCCCCTAATTTTTTTAGACTCATCAATAGTATAATACTGGTAAATTTTTAGCTTCTTATTCAAATTCTAAGAGGGTGCTCAATGACCCCACAATTTAACATTAGCAGAAGCATAGGAAATGCAACAATATTTTATACTTCAGAAATATTTAATTTTTTCCTGAAGTTTTTAGAAGAAATTTAATTTGTTATATTATATATATTTGTATTTAAATATTTCTGAAATATTTTACTATATGTAGCAACATTTCTGTGAATTATTTACATGATAAAGTTACAGACAACACTAAACCAAAATACGAATTCTACCAACTATTTTTAAAACCAATTGAAAACAATTTGTCAGTGAAACATTTAATTTTTCATGATAACTTTTATTTTAAATAATTATCTTATAGATTTTAAAATTCTACATCAAGCAGTAAACATTTGTCTGAAGTTGTTTACATTTAGCTCATGGCTATTCCTAAGTGAAAGGTGACAAATGAAAATAATATTTAAAATACATTTAATTATTTATTACAAGAGTTTTTACTTTTAAATAAGTATCAAGTATTATATTTAGGTTATATTACTTATATTAAATATTAATCTACTGTTATGGGATGCTAACATTATTCATGTTATAGTTAATAAGGCAAACACTAAGCCTAATATGAAATAAAATAATAACAAAATTTGTGCATTAATCAACAACTTTAATTTAATGAAAAATAGCTGTTCTTTTCTGTTTAAAGAAATTTCAAAGCTAAAAATTTGCAATCGCTCCGGTTTCAACTTGCCTTAGTAAAGAAATTTTTCTGATTGGCCTAAGATCGGTAGACCAATTGACTAGATTGAAACGACTAACTATGACAAGATAAATCCTTCAGCATGTTCTTTATTAGTGGAAAGAATCAAAATTGGTACAATATGTTAGTCATTTGACAGTTAAGGAAGTAATGCAGATATGGCAGAGATCTGAAATTCCTACAAAACAAAAGAAAAACATACATAATTAAAAAATTAGAAAGCATTCATTCTGATTGGCTTTTGTTAAAGAAAAACAAAGGTCTTTTTCTACAGTCCAACGATAAGGGGTTGTTAGATATCTTGGACTCTTTTCTTTGATATTGGTCATGAAGGTGTTATGAAAATAATAAGAATTAAAGAAGATTCTAATTTTCTTCAGGATCAAAGAACCAAGTGTAAAATGTATATGGGTTTAAAAGATAAAGACCGAAAAAAGTATGAACATTCTCTTCAGAAAATAAAAGAAGAATGAAGCATTAGTCTCTTTACCTTCAGCTATCATCTGTTCATCCAATATTTGTCTAAATAGTGCAATGGGAAACTCTGAGCGTTCAGACGATGAATTTATTCCAATGCAGTTAAAGATCTTGAAAATTATCTATCAACAGACAAAGAGAATGCGCTTTCTGCTAGAAAAGTGATGGAACATCACATGTCTGACTGTTTTGATGACTTCATAGGACTTTCTCTCTTTTCTGACAGAATTTAAATGGAAGAAGACAAATTGTTGTAGAGCGATTTACAGCTATGCAAGCCCTTAAGAAGTGTTATGTAAGATGAGAACTTGAGATTTTAAAAGAAGATGCTGTATGACTGTCAGACTTTGCAATAAGAAGAAAAACAGAACTCTTACCTCATATGAATATAAGGAAATCATTGTTAAGCATTCTCCCAAAAAATGAAATGACAATGAAGACTATCCCAAGGGAAAAGAAAGGTTTCACAATTTACAAGTAGTGAATGATAGTGCAGAAAGAGGGGTTAAGCTTAATGGAGATTTCAATAAAATCATAACAAATGATGAAGATGAAAAGCAATTCTTGCTGCAGGTCATAGAAGCCAACAGAAAATGCATTCCATCAAAAACAAAGGAAAAATCAGTTTTAGACATTATTTTGTATTATTAAAGACCAAATATGATTACATTTCTATTTTTTACTTCTATATTGTTTTATTCTTTTCTAAGAAATTAATTTTGGAGGTCTTTTTTTTTAAAATAAAAATATAGAAAAATTAGAATGAAATACACAAACTTATGAAGTTAGTGGGTGTTGAGCACCCTCTTGCAGCTGAAATATGACGTTCAAATTCTGCCAGAATATTACTATACACAAGTCTAAAAAAATTGAGGGGTGGCCTGGTATATAAGTGAAAGTTTATTTTTTTACATGGACGGCTGAACCACCCTAGAGTATACGCTATAGCTTTATTTGAGAAACAGAGGGTATACGGGGTTTCTTTAAAAAACTCCAGAGAGTATATGGCATATACCACTATATACAGTAGACGCTCGATTTTACGAACTCGATGGGACTCATAAAATGTGTTCGTAAAATCGAAAGTTCGTAAATCGGAGTGACATTAGTTCAATGGTATGCTGGTTGGGACCAGTACATCAGTTCGTAAAAAAGAGTAATTCGTAAAAAAGAGGTTCGTAAAATCGAGCGTCTACTGTACCTCTGCTACCTACAGCTTGCGTCCACCGACCACCTTTTCGCGTGTCCACGACGTCTTGAAAAATTAAAATAAAGAAATCTACATTTTACATTATTGGAAAAAAATTGTCAGTATTAGTTTTGATAAAAAGAAAAAAAAATCTTTTAGTCTGCGCGATTTTTCCATAAAACGAAATCTGATAAAAAAATGTTGAAAGACTGATTCATGCTGAAGTAGACAATACTTTTTGACATTGTTTAGTTCTTTGTATCTTTAAAAAATTTGCTATCTTACACTTGAAATCTTTTTCTTTAATAGAACTCACATTCTTTCGAAATCTATAAATATTTAATTGTACGTTATTATGCATGTACGCTCTTATACGCCACAAATAAATATCTATCTAGCTTGAGATGCGCTCGCAAAGATAAGAAAATTCAATTAAAATAGTTGAAACAATAAAAGGTTTGACGATTGCTGATGTAACCATTCAGAAACTGCAGACCACAGTAACTTCAAGTAAGTATCACTAAGAAAAAGTCGCAAGATAATAAGTTAAAAAAAGATATTAAGACACTTACTTCATTTGGTATACCTGCAGTTTGTCCAACTAGGGAAGCCCACCAAACCATGAGGTATGAAAATATTGCAATCCACAAGATACTTCCTATGAAAGTTATGTAGAAGAATCTCCTTTTTTCCTGAGGAATCAAAAGTTTAAGTTTTAATAAGGGATTTCAAGGTGCAGTAATATTGCAACATAAATACTAATTGGAAGCTTCTGTATAAGACTTGAGAAATAACGTATCAGATTGATTTATTTCCTAATAGATAATTTCAGAGCGATGTCAGCCATGAAGTTTTGGTTGGAAACTGACTCCAAATAAACGGTTGCTATGTTTAATTTCTTATTAAATATAAATTGTAGAAAAGGTTACCACTGCATATAATGTATTAAAACAATTATCTGTAAGCTATAGCTATAATACATAGCTATAATATACAAACAAAATAGAAGATACAACATAGCAAACGTTTGTTTGGAGTCAGTTTACAACCAAAACGTCATGACTAACGTCACGACTGAAAGCGTCTATAGATAACAACCGCAGCCAACGATAGAGTTAGGCATAGATACTTTCACCGCTCTTGGTGGTCACATGATGAAGATAGGCTGGTTTCTTTCACATGTCGAACTGCTATGTGATCATCAAAGTAAGTGGAAGGAATCTTATGCAAGCGCAGTGTTGAATTCAGGAGGTGGCCCGGGGGGAACGTCCCCCCCCCGGAGCAATGAGATGTCCCCCCTGGAAAATAAAAGATTGTGTTTTTAATGATCAAAAAGTGCAATTTTCCCCCGGAACTCTATAATGACCCCCCGGATCCACAGAAATCCCTTCCGGAAAACAATGTCTGAATTCAACACTGTGCACGCGACCTGAGGTCGAGACTAAAATTCGTATGCTGACGGTATTTACTGTTGAACCTTGCATAACAGTCTATGGAGTGTGAAATATTAATGCTTTTTTGTTAAAAATATCGAAAAAACTCTTTGTTGTAGCAGTATATACTTAATATATTGTAATATTCATAATGTTGTTCTGCATGCGAGAAACTTCCCTAAATTTGCAAAATTTCGGTTAAAATTTATGCACTCAACCTAGCTACATCGATGTACAGTTAGATATAAAAAAAGCGTGAAGTCACTTTTCGGCAGTCAGTGTTGGATTATTTGAAATTGTTAATATTTGATAAACATAGCATCAGATACATTAAATATACAGTAGACTTCCTCAAATCCGCAACCCTAAAATCCACAAGCGCCTAAAATCTGCACATTATCACAGATATAAACAATGAAACTTTTAGTTTAGATGAAGGGGTCAAATAAACACTAAAAAAGTACCGAATGTTTTAGTTTTATATCATTCCGTATGTATTTTAATATGTAATTCTCAATAATTTGACTGAATTAATGGTTTTTTATGTAAGAAGTATAAATTTACTTGTGAAAAAAATCAAGATATTGCTGATATCACAAGTAATGACAATCTTTTTACTAAATATATTTATGTATTAATCAAGCTTTTTTGGTTATTAAGACTGGCTAAACCTGAAATAAAACTTTCTTACTTTATGATTTTGACGTGAATTAATAGGTTACCTTTATGAGGAAAGTTTCATTGAATAATTCAATGAAAATGTATCTCATCTTTATTATGTATATTTAATTATACATTATAAATTATTTACTTGAGTTTTAATAATTTAATCATTTTTAAAATTATCTTACTTTTCATTATTTTTGTTTATTACATTACTTAATTACGTTAAGATTTCACTATAGTGCAAGCATTCATTATAACTTTGATTGCACTATTACATTCAAATTACTATTTAAAAAATGTAAACAAACCAATGACCAGAAATCCTATAAATTCTAAAATCCGCATAACCTCTGGTTCCACGTTGTGCGGATTTGAGGGAGTCTACTGTATTAAGTTTTAATAATTTGTAGAAATGTAAGAAAGAAATTTACTGTTAGTTTTTCATTTTATAAGATATCATTTCACTCATAAATTATCATTAACGATTAGCGGCCACCAATGTGGGCGCTATTTTTTTGTGAATTTGTATTGTATTTCCTATTTTTTTTTGCTCTTTGAATTCCTATTAATATAAAATGAATAAATCGTTAAAAAAAATCATTTTCTTTTCACTATAAAAAAGCCGTCTTTGAAGAGGTAAAAAAACAAAAACAAAAACAATTTGCGATCACTGTAAACGCAAAATGCAAAAAACTAGCTTTGAAAATTCTATTTTTACTCTCTTCTATCTGCAATTAGAATATACTCGAATAAAATAGAATAGCGTTTACATGACATTGACAGTAAATTGCTGACATTGAACTGTTTAGTTTTTCATTCCATAAAAATATAAATACACACAATTAACCATTGAAGCCTTTTCAAGGATCTGAGACAGACGGTTAGTGGATTACTTCGGTGTTTAGAAATCTAGGCGTTATCTGAGGATATTCAGCATTAGGCATGGGATTTTCACAAGTTTCCTGTTTCTTTACATCGTATAAATAACCATTCCTCAGATATTTAACATGCTCTTTAACCCTTTATTTATGGAATTATTTATCATGAAATTACTTCAACTCAATTATTGTCTTCTTTAATATCTGAAGATATACTGGAATTTTTAAATAATAATAATGTGAAATTTAAATAAGTTTTTTCATTAAAACTGATAAAGTAAATCGGTAGTTACAACTCTTTTTTGCAAAATATTTACAAGAATAATTAGATTAATTAAACAAAAATACTTTTATTGAAATAACCCAATTCTTACAATAAAAATGTATTTAAATATATTATGATCCTCTCTGTAAATGGAAAGGCCTTTGTAGTTAAAAATTTTCATATAACCTTTTTAGAAAAACTATACCTATGTAAATGATTAAGAAAATTATCACTTTTTGAAAATATTTAGCTTCGACTGTTTCTCTACGCTTTCTAAATTTGATCGAACAGAGTATTTTGAGTGGAAATAAAAATATACTTTTATTAACCCCTTGAGGGGCAAGCAATTACGTTTGTGTAATGCTGAATTCCCACCGGAAATTTAGAAAAATTTTATTTCAATTCTTTTCCTTATTTGGAAAAGCAATTTTACAACTTTTTTCCACCAAAGTTAGAAAAGTAAAATTTCATAAAATTTTTCTGGTGCAAATCTTCATTAATCGTAGGCGGGATAAAATATACCCCACCGCCCCTCATGGGGTTAACGTCTTGAGTACGGATTTTTTAAATAATACAGGAGCTACAGGAATTTTTACACAATAATAACGTGAAATTAAAATAAGCTTTTTCACTAAAACTGATTAAATAAATCGGAAGTCACAACTCTTTTTTGTAAAATATATACAAGAATAATTAGATTAATTAAACAAAAATACTTTTATGAAAATATTCTTATTCTTATAAAAACAATGTATTTAAATGTATTATGATCCTCTCTGTAAATGGAAAGAATTTTGCATTTAAAATTTTTCATATAACGTTTTTGGAAAAAGGAAAGCTATACCTATGTAAATGATTAAGAAAATTATCACTTTTTGAAAATATTTAGCTTCGACTGTTTCTCTACGCTTTCTAAATTTGATCGAACAGAGTATTTTGAGTGGAAATAAAAATATACTTTTATTAACCCCTTGAGGGGCAAGCAATTACGTTTGTGTAATGCTGAATTCCCACCGGAAATTTAGAAAAATTTTATTTCAATTCTTTTCCTTATTTGGAAAAGCAATTTTACAACTTTTTTCCACCAAAGTTAGAAAAGTAAAATTTCATAAAATTTTTCTGGTGCAAATCTTCATTAATCGTAGGCGGGATAAAATATACCCCACCGCCCCTCATGGGGTTAACGTCTTGAGTACGGATTTTTTAAATAATACAGGAGCTACAGGAATTTTTACACAATAATAACGTGAAATTAAAATAAGCTTTTTCACTAAAACTGATTAAATAAATCGGAAGTCACAACTCTTTTTTGTAAAATATATACAAGAATAATTAGATTAATTAAACAAAAATACTTTTATGAAAATATTCTTATTCTTATAAAAACAATGTATTTAAATGTATTATGATCCTCTCTGTAAATGGAAAGAATTTTGCATTTAAAATTTTTCATATAACGTTTTTGGAAAAAGGAAAGCTATACCTATGTAAATGATTAAGAAAATTACCACTTTTTGAAAACATTTATCTTAGACTATTTCTCTACGCTTTCTAAATTTGATCGAGCAGAGTATTTTGTGTGGAAATAAAAATATACTTTTATTAACGCCTCGAGTACATCGTCGAAAACAGCAAACGGCTACTACCAGTGTCGTCGCATCTGGCGGATTTTTTATTTAGAAATATTCAATTCACACCAGAAAATTTTAAATAGCAATTTTATTTTACTTTATTTATGGAATGTCTGTCATCTTATAAAGCAAAAATAAAGTATTAAAACTTACTGGTGAAAAATCGGACTACCTAAATAAAAAAAACGCCCAGATGCGGCAGCACTGGAAACCATGTACGTACGTTGTCGTGGTTACGCATGTACTTTCAAGCACGTACACATCGTATCAGGGTTTGTACGGGTCCTTGTATTTCCAGACTAAGAAATTCTTCGGTACCAGTATTTTCTTATAGAAAATCTCTCCTTAAATACGGCGAAATTTCCCGCGTTTAAACTAGATTTATTTTTCTATTAAAAAAATACTGATATTTGGCCTTGAAAATTACGGTACCCGTACGAACCCTGCGTACGTGGGAGTACTCAAGGGTTTAACACGTTTACTGCCGCAAAAAGTAAGAATTTTCAAATTTCTTCTTGAAAGTCGTTTGCCACCACAAATTCTGAAATAAAATTTCGCTTTACTAATACAGCAAAATTTCTGTTAATAAATAAGGCAATTTGTTTTTTTAAAATAATAGTGAGAAAGTAATAAATTAAAGCCACTAATATTAAAGCTACGAATATACTGTGGCAGTCAACGTGTTAATAGACAGAGTAAATAAATTTTATATTACATTTTCTTCAATGGTACATAAAAGTACTGTCAGTGCATAAAGGTTAAGCTCCTACTTCAAGTATTTGTATTACAGATTAATTAAAATGAGATAAATCTTACTGGCTTTCTTGTGTCTGGAAGAGTGAGATATAAAGGAAATATGATGGGAGCCAGAAGTACGTAATTCAACCTCTTATGCCACGTGTCTGGCCACGAAATGTCTAATGGTTTTTCGCCTTCTTCTTCATCTTCTTCTGGAATAATTTCAGGAGGCTGTGAATTGAAAGAAAGAATAATATAACCATTATGATAATTTCCAAAAAGTTTAGAAAACGCCTGACATAGATTTTTTTTTTTAATTTCCATTTTCTTAGCTTTGAGGACCGTAATTACCAATGGTATTTTTTTATTGTTATAGTGGACTTTGTAAGGAGACAAAGCACTGGCGCCAGAAGTAAATTTACCATTGCCATTTTCTGGCGCACCCCATTCACTATATCATATACACAGTTATATTTATGCTATTTAAGGCATATTTCAAATGAAAACCAAATTTCAAAGTAATTGCTTAAGAGGCGCAAAGGCCAACATAGTGAAAAAGATTCCATGCCGGGACTCGATCAGTATAGCGGACTGACGTTCTACCGACTAAACCACATGGAACGATACCCAGCCTGGAAAAATTCTCACTATTATATGTTGGCAAGGCTACAAACGCAGCACAAGATGGAATATTTATCGTGAGCCACCGACGTGGGCGAACTGCGTTTGTAGCCTTGCCAACATATAATAGTGAGAATTTTTCCAGGCTGGGTATCGTTCCATGTGGTTTAGTCGGTAGAACGTCAGTGCGCTATACTGACAGCCCGGGTTCGAGTCCCGGCATGGAATCTTTTTCACTATGTTGGCCTTTGCGCCTCTTAAGCAATTACTTTGAAATTTGATTTTCATTTGAAATATTGTATGCAACGCGAATGTTTCTCTCTGGAATAATTCCCATGTATTAATATTTAAGGGATGTTATAATTTTTTTTTTGAAAACAAAATCGATTTATTTTGCATATTTTTACTCCTTAAGGAGTCTCATGGCTCTTGAAGCTTTAAAATTTTTGAAATTTTAATTTTTTTAGATGTTAAACACCTGTCTTTTCTGAACATTTTGATATAATTGTTTCTATGAAATTCCCACTAGAACAGAAGTTGTGGCTTTTAGAATTATACCCTCTCAATAGCTGAAGCTGCGTTTTCGAAACTTTGTAGTCATTTTTCTCCAAATGACGTTTTTGGGCTTAACGCGCAGGATATCTCAAAAACTTTTGAATCTTTTTTCATGAAGTTTTCAAAATATATGTTTCATGTTAGTCTGTATAAACTGAACCTAAAATTTCCTTTTTATTGTCCAAAAAAATATTTTTTAGGTGATTATACTGTTGAAATTTTCTAAATTTTGCATTGGTTAAATACAACTTTGTATTAAAAATACAAAAATGTTTTAAATACAAATTTATTTAGGTTTAGGGTAATTATTACAATTTGAAGTATAAGTAAGCAGCAAAATTTTCATTCTAATTGCAAAATTTATTTTGTAATCCTGCGCGTAATTTGTTATGCCAATTTTCTGCACGTCTGAGAGTTTGGAGGCCCCTGTAAATACCAATTCTGCATGTTATAATTTGTTAAATACATGAAATGAAAGAACATACTTATATCTTTCATCCCCAAAAAATTGTGTCTTAAAATCAAATACATTTTAAGATATTAAATGTTGAAAATAGTCTTTTTTTTTCATTTTGTTTTCTAATTTTAAGAGTTTTGAGACCTCTTAACTTAAACCCTAAGAAACATTATGGTAAAGCAATATTTTCAAAATTCTTATTAGTTCAAAAGTTATTCGCTTTTCGGTGTTGCAGTGAACAGGCTCCTTTTTAGCTTATTGTAAAAAAAGCTTTGCTAAAAAAAGAGAAAAAAAATGAGAAAGAGGAAGTACAAGAGGGTTCCTTATATGGACCTGGTATAGATGATTTTATGTAAGTTGAAAATTATCACTGTTATCTATGTTTAAAAACGTTATAAAACTTTAAACCTATTTCCTCGAAACTCCGTTTTACAAACCGGTACCAGGTAGAACTCGAGATTGGATAGACCGATTTGGATAAAATTTTCATGCTTTTCTAGTATATACTATTTTGTAGTCCCTCACGGACGCGTTTTTCACTATTCGAATTGTAATTTGTTTCGCACTATTTAAATCCCAAAATTTTTGTCTAAAATCGACAAATTAAAATTTGAACGGCCGCCATTATCTTCAGGATCGAAAAATTGATAAACCTATTCAAGTAAGACTACAAAATATCGTACATTTTAAGATTTTGGTTTTGGATTTTTGTTACAGATAAGCAGATTCAGCATCTAGTACCGCGGAACGCTTCACTTTTTACACACCCCAGTATCAAAGGCCGTCAGAGGACCATTTTTCAACCAATTTCCAAATAAACAAGTAATATAAAAATTTTGTTTTTAAAGTCAATTCCTACTTAGGTAATCAAAGAAAATTTTAATATAATCCCTTAAGCTAATATTAATTTTTGTTGCATTAAAATATCTCAATTTGTTGATTTTCTATAAGCAAATAGTTTTACAATGGAAGTCTATGGTAATTTGGCGAAATATTAGAGATATCTCCAAGTTGGCGTCACTTTTGGCGACTGATTTTGGTCGCCAAATTTGGCGATATATCGCCAAGTTGGCGACAAACGTGACGGTGTTTGGCGGCAGAACTGGGTCCTCCCTATGGTAACCCCCCTTATAGATATGAAGATGCATTAAATGCTTCAATAACCAATGGCCGTCATTTTGTCTCCCATGTAAAACTAAAATTAATTAATTAAAATTAAATTAAGGAATTAATATTTGAAAAAACTGTATTAACATCAGTTGTCACTCAGTACAAGTTTTAAAAAAATTATTTCAACTTGATAGGATGAATAATAAGTATTTTATTAACGATTGAAAATTTGAACAAGATATATAAATAAATAAATAAATAAATAAATAAATATAGGGAGAGTGTGAACTAATAGTAGGAATTGAAAAATTATTTTTAAAACTAAAAGATATCACACCCTTGCTTCAAAAATGGCACATCTCAAAAATTGTTTTTTTTTTTTAGTTATGTCTGCCTTTGTACTTGATTTTTATGCCTCTACCATTCACCTAAAGCGATCAGTAACCCTAGTACACTGAAAATTCAGCCACCAGGTAGCAGTTGTATTTGCAAGATGGCCATTGACCATTCCACAGCCCGGAAACAGTTTTTTGCATTTCCTGAAAAAGAAAGTTTTTTGAGTTATGCCACTTTTGAAGCGAGGATGCAGTATGGTCTTCCATTTGCCAAAAAAAAAAAAAAAAAAAAAAAAAAAAACCATTATTATTACTGCATAATAGCGTTAAAAAATCGCATAAAAGTGGAAAAATTTGTGGTAAATTAAAAAAAAAATTATAACATGCCTTAACATTAGAACGCTCGGAAATTTTACTCAAGTTTCATAAAAATATTTGACACGAGAATTTTTATTTAAAATTATTTGACTGATTTATTTAACGTAAATTTGCGTGGTTTAAATATAACTTATTTTATGACTCCTTCCGGGCGTTCTAGTGTTAATCTCCAGTTTTTCCTCAGCTGTCACTAACCGTGGATGTCTGGATGCAGTGTTTCCAGATAGTCGAATGTCAATTTCCCCAAATCAGCGGCTTTTTCCGAAAAAATCCCCAACTCAATTTCTACTAAAAAAAGTGATTTTTTATTTTTCAATTTTCCACTATAAAAAATATTTAGCTAATTTAAGATAAAAAATTTCCCCAAAATCAAGCCTTTTTTTGAAAAAAATTCCCCATTTACAAAAAATAAGCATTTAAATTTTTACATGTAATTAATTATTGTAATATTTTTCATCTGCGCAATCTACTGAGCATAGTTTCCGAATATTAAGCAACTCAGGATTAGAAACTTTTATAGTGCGACGTTAGCTAGGTCGTTTTGTTTGGAAACCGACTCCAAATAAACGGTTGCTGTGTTTAATTTCTTATTGAATATAGACGGAGAGATTCGGTGCAGATCAGCTGTTCCCAGATGATTAGAACTTATCATTACATAAAATAGTGAAAAAAAATCCTCAAGATTTTCCCCGAAAACGTTGATTGTCCTCAAACATTTCCCCTCGAATTAGTTGTCCCCAAAAAGTTCCCCTGAAGGTTCAAAATCCCCCAAAATGGGGACAAAATCCCCAATCTGGCAACACTGTCTGGAGGTGGTCCACAGGCGCCTCGGTCAAACCATATTTGAAATTGTGTATACAGGGTGTGTCATAAGTTCGTTCACATTTTAAAAATTCATAGAGAAAAAAATAACGAACACTCGTATTGCAATGCGGCTTGCACCACAAGACTTGCCAAAGAGCAAATATAGAAACTAGAAAACAGGAATTCTGCTCTTTCAGAATTTAGTAACGCACCCGACGAAAAAAAAAAATATATGTATGTATAAATAGTACAAAACATATTTAAATTTTAAGACTTACAGCACACGCTTTTATTTTATGTAAAATGACGTCATTCGCACCCGCTTAAGATTTCCACGTTTACGATCCACTGTTAAACATCTATAGTAAAGTAGGCATAGGACGTCACTATCGCGAAATAATACACAAATGCAGCAAAAAGATGCCGTCATTCAAGGAACTCGACCAAAAAAAACCCCGACTGTCTAATGGTTAATAGGCCCTTCATTTGTTTGTAACATTAATATAAATACTTAAAATTAAATATAGTTTATAATAGCTCCATGTTTTAACAGAAATCATTCGTTTATATTTTTTTCAAAATAGCACGTATTTTAATTACATTTTCATTCGGGTGTCATGAAAAATGGCAACAAAAATATATAATTAATATTTTACAACTATTTTTTCTTTACTTTCTACAGAAATGGAGTACTTCCGTTGCCAATATTAAGCAAATGGCTCCAAAAACTACAAAAAAATTAATATTTCAAAAATAAATGGAGATGCAGTTTTCAAACAAATTGCATTTAAAAGTCCTTTTTTTCCCAATACGACGGTATAAAAATTGAAAATGTGCGATGCTTAGAAGTTTAAAAAATTGCTATAGAATATTTAATCGTATTGCTTTGTTTTACGGCTGGCTTCTGTAAGGTAACGTTATTTTTTGGAGATGATACAAAATAAGCTGAGAGAAAGAAATAGCATACCGTACCGGGGGCTAAAAAACAACAACTTCAAAACGATCCATAAATAAGTTGAGTCCAAATAAGTATCTTTCAAAATCAATTTTTTCGATTTCATCTTCTAAACTTGCTCTTTGCAAAGTAATTACTGACTGTGGAAAAGATGTGTGGTACATAACTACATTTCCAAAATTGGAAAAATCATGTATAGTCATTCTTAAAGCAGAGTCGGACGATATTTACCATCGGATGGTTTTTATCATAGTTTTTACTGTCTTTGGAAAAACATGTTTTTACCATCTTTGAAAAAACTTATTAGTTTGACTGTTTTTGTCCCTTTTATGAAAATTTATCGACCAATTTTTCATTTTGGATGAAAGTTTTCCGGGTATTTAATGTCACAATTTCCATAAAACAATATTCACCTAATTTAGTTTATGATTAGGTAAGTAAAAGAAGGCTATACATTTTTTTTTTTTTTTTTTTTTTTTTTTTTTTTTAAGGAATATAAAAAGCCCAGAAAACTTTCATCTGTGTTTTCCTTCTGCAAATATTCAAAATTTTCAAAATATTATTGTACATTTATCATCATTAAACCTAAAACTTATAATAAATACTATTATGAGAATTCACATTACGATATTTATTATATTTGTTTTAAAGGAGACCAGTTTACTAATTTTTACTTAAAACAAAAGGAAAAGATAAGTTACAAGTACACTTTAATCACACTTAAAAACCTTTATCATTTTAATGAAAACCAAGCGCTTAAAAATATTAATTATCACATAATGCAGTTTGTACAAATGTTAGTACAGTTTACCAATGTATGTCCTTGGAGAAAACCCAACTCGCAAATTCCATTTAAAGAGAGGATTTATTGTATCCTTAGGTTTTTAACACTTTTTACCATGTTTTTATCGGTAAAAACCTAGTTTTTACCATGTCTTGGTAAAAAAAAAGGTTTTTATGGGTAAAACGCTAACTCTGTCTTTAAGTTATGTATTTACGTAAGTCACAACAGTTGCATAGTCGCAACTCCTTAAACCTTTCAGGGGCAAGGTACTTGTATTCGTAAAATGTTCAAATAATTTAATGACACAAGTATTAACAAGAGATTTTGTTTGTAAACAAGTAAAAGTAAATTTTCGCGTACTTAATAAAGATGATATTTTCATCATAAAATTCCGGTGTCAATGTGGCAATTTGGAATTAAAATTATGTGATGCTGTGACGGCATCACCGACCTTCAAGGGGTTAAGTAAGTAAATAACTGAACACGGTGATATGATATACTATTAACTATTTTTCTTTTAAAAGAAGTCGGAAATTGTACGCCAAACGTCGCAAATGAAATGCGTTCGTACTGCAACTAGTCTTATAAATAGTCAGATCTTGGTGCAATAGCTGTTGCACTCTTGTGAAAAATGCATGAATACAAAATGTATTATGATTCTATATATTAAATTCAGTAATACGGAAATAATATGATTCCATATGTAATCAGCATGTCAACCTAGAATCATTAGCTATCATGTAATATCACTGAAGTAATTATGTATTTTAAGAAAACTTTAATTAACATCTTTTTAACACTTTCCAACAAAGCTGAAAAGTGTTTATGACTTCGGTTTGTCTGTCCGTCTGTCCGCGCTCTAACTCTCGTAAATAATATAGTCTGATCGTTCTGAAATTTTTGGATGTTAGTAATCTCTACCATAGCACGATCCCTATTTCAAATAAAGTTTCTAGCATGTTTAGTTCATTTACAGGGACAGTCAAAAGTTTTCCGTTACATTATGGCCCATGGGAAAAAATCGTTTAAAATGGTTTTTAATGATATTACATGCTTTCAAACATAATAAAATTCATATGCATTTATCAAGTGCACTAAAATATGCATTTTGTAGAATATACGATGCAAAGAATAGTTATTATTCATTTACAGGGCCACACAAAATAATTCCGTTACAGAACGATATAGGAGTGGAGGGAATTGTTTGCGGCATATTTTAACTGTGTTAAATTATTTCATGTATAATGAAATTTATATACGTCGCTAAGGTTTACTATAATTTATTTCATGTATAATACGAAGTGCATAGCATTTACAGGGACACACAAAAGATTTCAGATACAATATTGTGCCCGAAGTACTGTACAGTAGCGATGATTGCTGGAAATGCATTTTTATATATGTTATGTGCTTTTATGTTTCACTATATTTATGCATAGTATATGGTATGGATAAATGTTGTAATTCGTATACAGGGCTACACAAAATAATTCGTAATGGTTACTGGGTATGATTGCAAATTGCTTAAAGGTGGTTTTTAAATGAGTTATGCATCTTTATGCAGAACTGCATTTGGTTTACTAAGAAATGTTTGTAGAACATAGATAAAATTATATGCAGGGTCACGCACAGAATTGGATACATGGCCGTCTATAAATGATAATTTCTGGAAATGGATTTCAGTAGTTTTAAGAGTGTTTTACTTTGAATTAACTTTAGCTAAATAGTGGCGTGTAATAAAGGTACTAGGTTAACTACACGGCTGTACAAATGTATACAAGTATGCATTAGCCTATTAGTATAAATTGATGAAAGAGAAATTTCAAACTGTTATTCGTTTTCTTGCTAAACTAAATTTCGCCATTATATAGTATATATATCAACTTACATATCAAATACAGGGCTGTTCAAAAGAATTGGAACACATATTTGACTACATACGGTAACTGCAGAAATCAGTTTTTCAAATGTTTCATGCGTTTTCTAAAATGTTTACTTAGTTCTCTTACATACCTTATTTCTCTAAATAACGAAGTTTTTTTTAAAGCATTCAGGAAGTGTTGGAAAGTGTTTCATAATTTATGCTAAACGTATGATTTTTCTTACTTGTTTAAATTTGGATTCGATTTTCATAAAAGTTGAAGTGACTCGACAAAATTCTGCAACGATTCTGTATATTAAATTTCAAAACATTTGTTGGGTAGTTTTTGCGCTGTTATATACGGACAGACGGACGGACCAGACTACGACTATAGCTGCTACATATTTATATAATTACGAACGCACATAAAGAGTAATTACTTATTTTTTATTATGAGAATACATTTAAATTTTCTTTTTTTCTCAGGATTTAAAGTACCATTATTGTTTTTTTTATTTAAGAAAATAAATTAAATTACTATACTTTTTTCTTAAACTGATTTTTTTTTAAATTATAAACCAAGATAAAATTTAATTTTCCATATAACTGAATTACAATTCAGAAATGATCAAAACATTATGAAAGAAAGGTGAAATGTAGCACTTTTAATAGTATTAGGCTGAACAAAAAGTTCTGGGAAATTTTTAATCTAATAGTTACCAGAATTTGTAACGTATGTAGGAGCAGTAGTGGTATATCTATAGGAGTTCAAGAATTTCGGCTCCAAAATGCCTATTGAACAGTATGATTTGCATGTGTGATCCGGCATTATTGGAGAAAAGGTCTAACGATTCTGAAAGCCGTGGATGAGATTAATGAAGGTGAAGATGCTGGTACGGCGACAAACTTCGTATTACCATCAAATCCGGAATCTGGCAGAACGATGGCACAGAAAGTCGTGGACTATGATGGTCTCTACTTTGAAGAATAGTCCTTGTTACTTTTGTTGTTAATTTGCGCAGAATAAAGTAACTTTCACAAATTTCCCAGAACTTTTTGCTCAACCTAGTATTTAAATGACAATGATAGTCTTAAAACATCGGCGGGGAGCCGCAAAATATTATGCGTTTAGCGGTTTATGTTTCCAGTGGATCGTTTTACGGGCTGCATACTTCCCCCCTCTTATTATTGCATATTTTATAACACGTCGCTTTCCTCAAATAATGTCGCTGGCATGGTAACTAATGCATGTACAATGAGTAATAACCAAAAAGCTTTTCTTTCTCGCCACTTAATATAGGAGCATCTAAAAGGTTTTTGGAAATCAGTTTCCTCTTATTCATTTTCAAGTTTCATAAGAGATGATTTTAAGAAAATAGCATTTAGGGGAGACCGGGGCTAGTTGGTTACAGGGGTAAGTAGGCGCAGTCCTCATAAATCGTCTATTTGTGTATAGATTGCGCTACCAGTCACAGAGTACCTTTCTTCTTGCTTTTTACAATCCCCATTGTAGTTTTACAGCGTTACCTACTTGCAGTGGACATTTATTACGATTTTTCTGTTTTTTTTGCACTCAGAAGTAAATTTTTTGTTGCTTCATTTTTTTCTGATTTCTAATACTTATCTTAATAATTGCGATTTAACTTGTGCAGTTTTTCTTAGTGTATGATTAACTGTTCCTACCCCATATGTGATTCCCTTGGATTATTTATGCTCAGATGGTTACGTGTCCCTTTTGTGAAGAAATTTATTATGGGGCTAGCGGGCGCATTGAACACGGGCAAGTTGGCTCGGTGTCTGGTGTATGCTGATAGCTTGAAAAACAGCAAACACCGAGAAAAGTGGTTGCAATGTAAGATTTTGGGCACACGAGGCTTGTTCAAATGGAGACACTCGATTTTTTATTTGTGGCAACAAGTACACTTAAAGTTTCATAAAAAACTTAAACAAAAAATTAATAAAAATCAATAACTAAAAACTGCGCCTACCAGCCCCGGTCTCCTCTACAGCTTTTAAAAGCAGCCTGACCAAATTTTCAGTATAATATAATAAGCTATTATTATAGATAATAAAGATTTTTTTTAATAATAAAATTTAACTATGGAATTGCAATAAAAAGTGTGATATTTGGCCTTTTTAATTCTATTTAAAGGTTATGGCAATCTTAAAACATAAGGTAGAGAATATTATGGTTTTAGTGATTTTTCTTTATTCTAAAAAAAGTTACTAACGCTGCCAGTATTGAATATATAATGTTCTTTTCGCGTTCTTGGATTATTCTGCAAAAACTATTACGTAAAAAAACATGAAAACTAATAGCTTTATATATAACTGATACGGTGATATGATACACTATTAACTATTTTTCTTTTAAAAAAGTAATTACTTATTTTTTATCATGAGAATACATTTAAATTGTCATTATTTTCAGGATTTAAATTACTATTATTGTTCTTTTTATTTATGAAAATAAATTACTATACTTTTCTCTTAATATGATCATTTTTTTATTATAAACCAAAATAAAATTTAATTTTCCATATAACTGAATTACAATTCAGAAATGATCAAAACATTATGAAAGAAAAGTGAAATGTAGCGCTTTTAATGGTATTTAAATGACAATGATAGTCTTAGAACATCAGCGGGGAGCTGAAAAATATTATGCGTTTAGCGTTTTATCGTTCCAGTGAATCGTTTTACGGGCTTCATACGTTCCCTCTCTTATTATTGCATATTTTATAACGCGTCGCTTTCCTCAAATAATGTCGCTGGCATGGTAACTAATGCATGTACAATGGGTAATAACCAAAAAGCTTTTCTCTCTCTCGCCACTTAATACAGGAGCATCTAAAAGGCTTTTGGAAATCAGTTTCCTCTTATCCATTTTCATGTTGCATAAGAGATGATTTTAAGAAAATGGAATATACAGCTTTTAAAAGCAATCTGACCAAATTTTCATGTATAATATAATAGCTATTATTACAGATAATACAGAAAAAATGTTAGCTTTATACATAACTGATACAGTGATATGATACACTATTAAATATTGTCTTTAAAAAAAAAGTAATTACTTATTTTTTATTATCAGAATACATTTAAATTGTTTTTTTTCAGGGTTTAAATTATTGTTGTTGTTCTTTTTATTTATGAAAATAAATTGCTCTTAATCTGTTTTTTTTTTTTTAATTATAAACCAAAATAAAATTTAATTTTCCATATAACTGAATTACAATTCAGAAATGGTCAAAACATTATGAAAGAAAGGTGAAATGTAGCGCTTTTAATGGTATTTAAATGGCAATGATAGTCTTAAAACATCAGCGGGGAGCCGAAAAATATTATGCATTTAGCGGTTTATCGTTCCAGTGGATCGTTTTACGGGCTTCATACGTTCTCCCTCTTATTATTGCATATTTTATAAAGCGTCGCTTTCCTCAAATAATGTCGCTGGCATGGTAACTAATGCATGTACAATGGGTAATAACCAAAGAGCTTTTCTCTCTCGCCACTTAATACAGGAGCATCTAAAAGGTTTTTGGAAATCAGTTTCCTCTTATACATTTTCATGTTGCATAAGAGATGATTTTAAGAAAATGGTATATGCAGCTTTTAAAAGCAGCCTGACCAAATTTTCAGTATTTAAGTATTGCGCGGCAGCGCAATACTTATTTATTTCAACTGTCACTTCTCAATGTTAATTTAACATGGAAAAGCCTATGGAGATGATAACTTTTTCATTTTTTCTTCCCACCTTTTTGTCCCTGATGCCACTCATTTTTTATTCTTTACTAATCTAATGATATTATAAATTTAAAGTGTAAAAACGTTTGATTGACGCCAGGGTCAAAACGAATGCTAAAATGCCTTTGCATATGGGTGAATTTTAACCCAGAGAGAAACATGGGCCAATTTGTTTTTGCATTATTCAAACATTTTTCTTAATAATTCCAATTTTCGCTTTTTTCATTGAAAATCAACGGACATTTTTCATAGAAAATGTAACATTTTTACTTCATTGTTGCAAAAATTTCAAAAGCCGTAATAATAATTTATTTCTTTTTAGTTGAAACATTTTCAAGTGAAATATTATTAAATTGAGCTAGTTTGTTTTTTTTTTTTCAAAAATTAAGAAGATGAATAGGGCGTCATTGTGGAAATATAAAGGAAATTTTCAGAATAAGTTTTTCTTTTGTCAAGTTTATATTTTAGTAAAGATTTTCTAATGGATAGCTATTTTTACGTAGGTAGCGAACTTAGTGGGGAATTACATAACTTAAATTTTAAAATTATTTTTCTTTTCCGAGATGAGAACTATTTATACCCCAAGTTAAACTTAGCTAATAATTTTCTGATGTGTTTACATCACCCCTTGGGAGAGAATAAGGTTTAAAAATTTAAGTAAAACTTTTATATTTTATTTTTTACTGTATCACAGCTGTAATATTGTTAAAAATTAGCAGTAAGGGTTCAACACAATTTACATTTACATTCACAGCGTTACTGAGTGTGAAATAGGGTATCTAAATTTAAGTGAAGTTAATTTTTTTATGTTTTGATTATAGATTATTTACGTTCAGATTGGAAGTTTTTGTCCAAACTACCGCAACCTGCATTACTACAGTGGTGAAACATTTTGAATTACACATTGGTAAACTGCATCCCACATTGTGATGCAATACCGCATACATAAAAAAATATCGAAATAAATTGAATGAAATCGAAATAAATCTTAGACTTTTTTTTAAGTTTTGTATTTTGCCTGCATCCTATCATTTTATGCACAATTGTCCTAAACATAATACAAAATCTGCAATACAAATATTTTCAATTAAAAATGGAAGAAGTCTAAGATTTATTTCGATTCGATTTGAACGGAATCCAATTTTTTAGGGTGTTTTAAGTATCATATTGTATGAATTTTATTTTAATTTTAAAATCTTCAATTGGCTTAACTAATTTGTTAAAAAATTTAACATTAAAGGTAGAATTAATTGAATGAAACATCTTAATATCTGTCCCTTCTCAGGCTTAAACAATGTAGGAAATAAATTTTGTTTCTTTAATTTGTTCTTCAAATTATGTTTTTGTTTAATAATATAACATCTATTGTTATAGATAGTAAAGAGAAAAATGTTTTATAAATTATTAAAATTTAACTATGGAATTGTAATAAAAAATGTGAAATGTGGTCTTTTTAAATCTGTTTAATTGTGAAAGACAGTCTGAAAACCTAAATTAGAATATTATGATTTTAGTGATTTTTTTCTATTCTAAAAAATAAAGTTACTAACGCTGCCAGTGTTGAATCTATCATGTTTTCTTCACTTTCTTGGATTATTGTGCAAAAACTGCTGCGTATAAAAAGATAAAAACTAGTGGTTTTATACATAAATATATGATGAACATCCTGAAGCAGACAGTTTTACATTAAAAATGACGTTAAGTTTGTTTAAAGTTGAAATCTGTCAATATATACTAATTTAAGGGGTCTTGTACCTTTTAAACGCGACGGAATTTAACGAAAAACTTCAAAGTTTGAATTAGTCTATCTTCAAAACCTTTTTATGTATAAACATGAAATTTTGGATATTGATTAAACAGATTATGCTTTATAATATACTACCAACAGAAATTTATTAACCCTTTACAGAATTTGTGTATTGTTGAAATCAAAATAGCTCTTTTTTTACCCCATAAGTGATTGCGCGCATGATATCTTGAGAAAGTATGTATGGATTGTCATGAAATTTGGTAAAGATACTAAACAAATATGTGTGTTTAAAATGATCTACTTTTAAGTATTTACAATGGTAATATTTTTAGTTATGACTATTTTTATTCATTAAAAATACAAAATTTTTATTTTTTTTTTACGAAAATATTTTTTTATACAGTTAATGAAATAATTTTAGCCTAAGAGTAGATCATTTTAAACACGCACATATGTTTAGTATCTTTACCAAATTTTATGCCAATCCATACACTTTCAAGATATCATGCGCGCAATGACTTATCGCGTAAAAAAAAAGAGTTATTTTGATTTCAACAATACACAAATTCTGTAAATGGTTAATAAATTTCTAATGGTAGTATATTACAAAGCACAATCTGTTTAATCAATATCCAAAATTTCGTGTTTATACATAAAAAGGTTTTGACGATAGACTAATTCAAACTTTGAAGTTTTTCGTTAATTTTCGACGCGTTTAAAAGGTATAAGACCCCTTAATATATAAATACTTGTTATATATATCAGTCAAAATAGCTCAATTAAATGAGTTTTATAGGATAAAAAAATATCCATAGCAATTTAAACAACTTTTGCAGGGATATACTTGATTAAATTATTGTGTGCATTATCCAATCATTCTTTAAATTTGAGTATTTTTTCGAGTTTTTAAAATTTTATGTTTAAAATTTCACTGTCTGTATAGAGAATTTATTCATATTTTGAAATGACTGTTGGGCGGACTGTGGCCGAGTTGTTACGGCACCACACCGCTAATCGTTTGAGAGCGTAGGGGGTTTGCGGGTATGAATCCCGCTGCAAGGTGGGTGATTTACCAATTCTAGCTGGCCAAAAGTCAATTTTTAAAAGTTTATCCTAGCGTAATTTATTTTTTGCCTGTTATAACTCAATAGTTAGGGCGTTGTACCTTGCTATTGGTTTCTATTTAAATATAATTGTATGGTCCATAGACTAGCGCAAAGTTGGTGCTTCTTAGTTGGGAATGAATCAATCAATTTGAGTATAGTTCTTTAATCTGTTACTTGAAGCGGAATAAAATATACTGTTCGATTATGGACGTTTTCAAACAAAATATGGACTCTATTTTATCGGATTCATGTGCATAAAGTTTGCACATATCAGCAGTTATTTCATATTTAATGTCGCAAAAGACTGTATATTTTTTTACAATTTTTCAGTTTTAATATCGAAAAAGTTCTGTGATAAAGCACGATTAAGCTCAATTTTTGATATGATTTCACAGTTTAGATTATTACATTTTCGTTCCAATTTAATTTGTGCCCTTAGTCGCCCTCCCATTTTTTAAAATTGTATTTACCTTATTAAGTCTAAATATATTTTTTGAAATTTTAGTTCAAGTATCATTTTCGTTTTATCAAAGACAGCAGAATTTAAGTTAGTCACATAAATAAACTTTTGCACCATTATGCAACGGCAACAAGATTTAAAATTTAACGAAAATGTGAATTTGGTTGAAAATCTTTTGTTTATAGAGAAAAATTACGATGAAGAGCACATGAAGTTCTGCAAGAGCGAAATGTTTAAATTTATGACCAAAATTGGACAAAAATTGCCAGTTGTATGTAGATATCTCAGGACAAAATGATTTAAAATATATTACTTGCTGCAAATTTCGAGTGGTTACAAAATTCATCCAGACAAATTCTCCAAATTCGGATTTGATACAATGCAAAACAAAATGTAGGCATTTTCCCATGATATCTTATGATTCCTATTCTTTACATAAGGTTCCTCTGTGTAGAGATAAACATAAATATACAACAGAATATACAACACAGCAATTTTCATTAAAACTGTCCAATGTTTGCCCCATACTTTAAATTTTTGAAAAGAAATTTTAGGATTTCTTATAATAATGCAAAAATAGTTTTATCACTTTAGCTTCCATGCCGTTAAGAAAGTATCATTAAAATTATCAAGAAGGACGTAAAATCATGCTTCAATCAGATTATGAAACATTTTTCAACACATTCGGACTACTATAATAAAATTTCATAGTTTAATTACGTGAAAAACGATGTCCAAATGATAATTTGTAAAACATATAACACATTTGAAAATACAATTTCAACGAAAGTCGGAAAAATAGTTGAAAATTTTTTCCATCCCTCTATATGAACTTTAGATTTATCATATAATTCACAATATGCTAAAGGCTAGAACAGTTAGTGAACGCATAGCACAGTTGAAAATTCCTCGTCAGCAATTCCGCCAATAAACGGAAATGTACTTCAGATGTTTTGTGTAGCTCTGTATATGATTTATAGAATTTATACACACTAAATAGTATGCAATTTTTATAATTAAAAAAAGTGTTCCAAACTCAAAATGCACGTCCATCAATTATTGTTCATACAGAGAAAAGTAGAACTAATTTATTTTGTGTGTTCCTGTATAAGAAAGATGAATGGCACACCATATTCAATAGCAAGCATCTTATAGAACACCTCGAAGATATATATCAATTTAAATACTTTTGAAATAGTGTAACATAAACAAAATACACCACAAACAATTTGTCTCTATAGACCGTAATGTAACATAATTCTTTTTAGTGTCCTTGTAAATGCTATCCGTACCGTATTCTATAGCAATCATCTTGTAGTGCACATCATACTCCTTTGTATATAAATTTTAAAGTGTTTGAAATTATGAAACATCATTAGAAACCACCTTTTCCCGATAAGATTTTCCCCCATAGGCTGTAATGTAATGAAATACTTTTGAATGTCCCTGTTACGAAATTATGACTGCTACACGCTGACTGCTACGACATCTTGCAGTACCTAACTTTCAATAGTGAATATTAATAACAATTTTCAATTTCATGGCGATGCAACTACATTGATGTCAAAAATAACTTTGGCCAGTTAGAATCGGTAAATCACCAACCGTGCGCTGGCTCCACTGTACACTCTTTGTGGAGCTCCCCGCTGTAATTCTCTGGTGTTGTAAATTTCCTTGTGCTATTTCGTCCTTGTATATTGACGAAATTGTTATGTCTGGTTTGTGTAATTATTTCTGTGTATAAAATAAATGATCATTCGAGCCGACAGCCATGTTAGCTATAGGCCCCAAAGCAATCTCTACTTCGCTGAACTTCAATGTCAATGTCAGTGACTGTTTATATTTACTGTGCCCAAAATTTAAAAAGCTAGAATAATAATATTTCCAAACAAAGCATTTTCAATTGATATATATGTTACAATATTAGATCTGTCTCCGCCATTTCCCTGTACTATTCTAAATTACTTATCTATATTCACTAAATCCTTATTCTTAAATAATCTCTATCACTAATTCTGTTAAATTCCCTTTAATTTAATGTCTCACTTGTCTAATTCACTTAATTATTATGCTTTTAGTATTCTTAAATTAAATGTTCCATTTCCGATCTTTTGCACTTTAGAATGTACTTTGGCAGCCATTTTTATTTTTATTCCAGCCGAGATTTACCTTCCCACTTTATTCCGGGGTTCTTTTTTGCTTTATTATCCCTCCACCCGCTCTGTCAGTACTCTTTTCATGGCATGATTTCTTTGCATCTTAATTGGTGTAGAGCGCGTATTACGTCAAAATTGTATTCCTACGCTTAGAGAGTAAAAAGCAGTTACGCACGATTCTCCAACAGATTTTGCTGAGTTTTTGAATTGTAACCCCCCCCCCCCCCAGGCTGTGTGTCTGAGAAAATGACGTTCGTTCTAAAGATTTTACCTTTTTATGTAATCAAATGATTACTATTGATTATAGATGTTTCTTCATCGATGTTACTGATGGCACTGTATCTTGAGTTGCGAGAACTGCTGCCCGATCTTACTGAATAAAATCCTGTGAACAGTATTGCTTTCGTTACTTGTCTCCTGAAGAAATCCCAATCTTCATTTCCATTGTTTTTGTAATAATCCACTTGACTGCCAATCATCTTTAATGAGAAATGATCATCGTATACAACGATTAAGCCGTTCAATTAAATAGGCGAAGCTGTTGCTCTAGTTTCCTTTACTACATGTTCGAACATCTATGCCCCAACTCCATGCTATATTCATCTTCTGCATCTACATCGCTATGAGATCGACGATTTTGTTTTCCAGTGAACCGATATCGTAACAGATTTATGTATATATATACACTGACGAAAAAAAAAATCCCAACACCAGGAAAGACTTGTATTAGATAAACGAAATTTGGTAGGTGTGTTTATACATCTGAAAGATGACATCGATTGAAATTTCGCGCTTCGCGCATAAGTGTGGCGCTAGTAGCGCCACTCAGAATTTGCAGGTCAGGTTTACTTTAAATGCGTGCTGTAAAGTTCGTGGGCGTTATTTAGCTTCGAAATGTGACGTATTGAGTTGATGTTAGCTAAGAATGCCTTTAACAAGACAAAGAAACCACTGTCAATAGCTCACCGAGTTGGAACGAGGTCGCATATTCGGGCTACGAGAAGGTGGATTTTCTTTCCTCAATATTGCAGAAAGACTTGGCTGGAATGTATCCACTGTGCATGATTGTTGGAAGCAGTGGTCAAGTGATGGTACTGCCTCAAGAAGACCAGGTTCCAGGCGGCCACGTGGCACTCCTGAGAGGGAAGATCGCCGTATTCGGCGTACGACTGTGGCGCATCGTACTGCGTCTGCAGCAGAAATTCAAGCTGCAGTTGGTACCACAGTGACACAATGAACTGTTAGAAATCTTACTTCAAGAACAGCTCCGAGCCAGGCACCCTGTAGCGTGCATTCTATTGACTCCAAGCCATTGTCGTTTGCGACGCCATTGGTGTCAAGCCAGAGCTCATTGGAGGACGGAGTGGAGATCTGAATCGCTTCTGGCCCGGAATTATAAGAAATTCACTCTTACTGTCATTAAAATTCTCATTCTCTTTTTAAATATCCTTTATTGTATACAATCTCACCACACTCAATTCCGGACACAGCTCGGATCACAATACACATAAAAATCTAAACTAAAACTTATTAACAGCACATTCTCGAAGTAGAACTTTGAACCAAAACTAAAACCAAAGACAATGTCCTTTTCACACAGCTTAGAAAATAACTACAAATTTAAAGGGCCGTGTCTTTTTCTCACAGCTTATATATTTCTAGTACAAACATTTTGATATATCTGCAATGTAGCGACATCTGTTGGTATAATTAAAATATACACTTTATCAAACATACCGCCCATCTTGAAACCTCTGAGGGGGGGTTTCAACTAAACCACTACAATTACAACCATTGCAAAGAATAGAAATTACAATATAACATAAATGAGTCACAGTTAATTTAAATTTATACAAATATCTAAAACAATTAATAAAGCAATATTACAATAATACACAATTTCTTAGTAAAAAATGAATTAATTTTCCAGAGGTAATACGGCAATTTTTGACACTGCTCTTTTGAATACTCCATTTGGGGTTTTTACACTTACGACTCTTACCTTATTGTCATTGCCACAAAATACCTCTACAATTTTTCCTAATAACCATTTACAAGCTGGAAGATCATCTTTCTTTATCACAACCATATCTCCAATTTTAAGGTTGTCTTTTGCTATCACCCACTTATTTCTCTGCTGTAATGTACTTAAATAACTATTTTTCCACTTTTTCCAGATGGTCTGAACCATTTTTGTGGTTTTCTGCCATAGGTTTAATCTGTTATTTTCAACATTACTCAAATTAGATTCAGCAATGGCATTAAGTGGGCGACCAATAAGAAAGTGTCCAGGGGTCAAGACCTCCAAGTCATCAATATCTGAACTCAAGGGAGTAAGTGGGCGAGAATTCAAAATGCCTTCAATTTGGGCAATTATAGTTAACATTTCTTCATAGGTTAATTTAGAATTGCCCACAACACGTTTTAAGTGATACTTGAAGGACTTGACTCCTGACTCCCAAAAACCTCCAAAATTAGGAGCTCTAGGGGGAATAAATTCCCATGCAATATTTTCAGACAACAAGTAATTAGCAAGTTTGTTGTCTGGTTTGTTTACCATATCTTGCAACTTTTTAAGCTCTAAATTAGTTTTTACAAAATTGCCAGCGTTATCACTGAATATTTTCCGAGGTTTGCCTCGTCTGGCAAAAAACCTCTTTAACGTGGCAATAAAGGCCTCCGATATTAAATCACTAACTATTTCCAGATGTACTGCCTTAGTTACCATACAAATAAAAATACAAACATAAACTTTATGAAAAATACCTTTACGTTGACCTTTATATTTAATCAAAAATGGGCCACAGAAGTCAGTTCCTGTACAATTAAAAACAAAGTCTACATTCACTCTATCTTTAGGAAGCTCGCCCATAATTTGTTCTGATATTTTAGGTTTGGCCCTAAAGCATATAACACAGTTATGTACAATTTTTCTGCAAATAGCTCTACCGTTTAAAGGCCAAAATTCTCTACGAACACAATAAAGTAAATTTTGTGGTCCTATATGTAGATATTTTTGTGATAACTTTCAATAATTAATTCTGTAAGTTTATGTTTAGAAGGCAATACAACTGGGTGTTTTTGAACATAACTTAACATGCTATTTTGGAGGCGACCTCCAACTCTGATTACATTATTTTTATCTACGAAAGGATTTAAAGAAATCAATCTACTATTTTTTGGTAATTCTTTACCCTTGGTTAACAATGTGAATTCAGAACTGAATTCTTTTTGTTGCACAGATCTTACCATATATTCTTCAGCTCTCTTCAGCTCAGCAGATGTTAACCTACCTGAACACCTTGCCTTTGGTTCCTTGAGATTCTGAATGAACCTGAAAACATAGCTAATAATTCTAATTAGTTTAGCATAATTATTACTTAATTGCAGAAAATTGTCAATAAAAGGTGCACAGTCCGTAATTAATAATGAAGTTTCTGAAACAGTATTTTTAAGTTCACACGAATATAAGTCCTTATCACTTTGCTCCAGTTCAAAACTATTTGAAGAATACTCAGTTTGTTGGGTTAGGAAATGGGGACCATGCCACCATAAGTTTTCCTGAAAAAGTTTGTCGGGATCCACACCTCGAGACACGAGATCAGCAGGATTGTCAGCAGATGCCACACGACCCCAATGATTAATGTCAGAAAGATTTTGAATTGAAGATGCGCGCGATTCCACAAAGGTTTTTAAATAACATGGTTGTTTTCTAAGCCAGCACAACACAATAGTACTGTCTGAATAATAGTAGATAGCTTCTTTAGGAACCTTTAAGATTTTGGAAACCTTTACCATCAATTTTGTTAATAAAACTGCAGCACACAGTTCTAAACGTGGGATGGTAATTGTTTTGATCGGTGAAACTCGACCTTTACTGCAGAGCAACTGAGAAGTTTGTTCACCTGAAGAATTTGAAGAAACAACATACAAAACTACACCGTATGCTTTTTCAGACGCATCTGCAAATCCACAAATTTTAAATTGCACTGGATCGTTTGTAAAAATATATCTACTAACACTTACGTTGTTGATGGCCGTTAACGATTCTCGGAACTGCAACCAATCATCAAGTTCCGCTTTGGGTAGAGTATCATCCCAATCAATGTTTAGTCGCCACAGTCTTTGCAAGAAAATCTTTGCTCTCGTCAACACTGGACCTAGCAATCCTAACGGATCAAATATGCGAGCGATATTTGACAGAACACTTCTCTTAGTCACCTTAGTTTGATCACTGAACGATACACTAAAAGTAAACGTATCGTCATGGGCTTTCCAACAAAGTCCTAAGGCTTTAGTTTCACTCATTTTCTCAAAAGTGTAGTTCTCGGATTTACACACTGGCTCCATTAATTCTGGATGATTACTGAACCATTTGTGTAACTTCATATCGCAAGTACTTAACAATTGAATAAGTTCAGCTTGCAGTCTCTTAGCCGATTCTAAATCAGCTGCACCAGTCAATACGTCATCCATGTAGAAATCCGACTGCACCACAGCTGAAGCATACGGAAATTGGGATTCACCGTCTATACCAAGCTGTTTAAGACATCGCATTGCTAAATAAGGGGCACTAGTCATTCCATACGTAACAGTACACAGTCTGTAATGTTTCACCTCACCATTTACAGTATCTTTCCAAACTATGCGCTGTAAATCACGTTGACTCTTATCAATAAGTATCATGCGATACATCATTTTCACATCTGCCGTAAAGGCATAACGATGTGTACGAAATCTAAGTATTATACTGAACAAGTCATCTTGAATGACACCTCCATTCAATTGTATAGAATTTAAGGATTCTCCGGAAGAAGTTACATGTGAGCCATTGAAGACAACTCTTAGTTTTGTGGAACTTTTATCTGGTCGATAGACACCATGATGAGGAAGGTAATTTGCATGTATCGACTCATTTGGCTCCTCTACTTCCTCCATATGGCCTAATTCTCTATACTCCGACATAAATGCACAATATAACTCTAAGAGATTTGGATTTTTAACTAGCTTATTCCAAAGTGAGTTTAATCTATTTTCCGCAAATTGTTTTGATTCTCCCAATGAACTAAGATCCTTTTTCAAGGGCATTTGTACTATGAATTTGCCTGATATGTCTCTCTGATGTGTGTTTATAAACTGGGTATCGCATGCTTTTTCTTCGGTATTTCTCAATGGTGTGGTATCCTCTACTTGTTCTATTTCCCAAAATTTTCTCATTTCGAAATTTAAATCTGTTTCATTAACTAACCCACAATGTACTTGCTCCTGACCGCTACAGTCGTAAACACTACCACTCACTATGCAACCAAACACCGTATTTTGCAGTATTAATTTAGAATTTGGTACATTCATACGACCCACCTTTATCAGTTCTAGAAATACTTCCGCACCTAGCAAAAGATCGATTTTTCCTGGCCTATTAAATTCAGGATCAGCCAGAATGATTGACTCTGGAATTTCTAGCTCTGAAATATTGATATATTTTGAGGGCATAATTTGCGAAATCTTTTGTATAATAAGAAAATCTAACTCCCGACTATAATCTCCCGAATTATTACTGATCAAGGCTGTTGTTTTATTTTTTACTGCCACTGAGGATCCACTTAAGCACGATACCGAAACATTATTTTTTTCTTTGCGAATTCCTAGTCTATCAACTAACTGCAAAGTTAAAAAATTGCTCATTGATCCATTGTCCAATAAGGCACGCACCGGAATTTTATTTCCGAATTTATCTCTCATATAAACAACCGCAGTGGAAAGAAGAACTGTTTGAACATTACTAGATCTCACATTCGCAGTACCAGCGAAATTCTGAATTTGGTTATTTATCTCAAAGGGTATCGCGTCAGCATTTAATGTTTGTCTACCTTCATTCGCTGCCAGTGAGTTTGGCGCTTCTTTATCGCTGGAATTTTTTGTGTTTCCCATTGCAGCGGAATTTCTCTCACGCCTATCAAAACAAAGAAGTACATTGTGCCTTTTATGACACTTGGCACACGAAAATGTCGAATTACATTTTTTGACGCAGTGGTATTCTGAAAGACAATTGAAACACAAATTATGTTTTTTAACAAATTCTACTCTGTCCTGTACATTAAATTTTTGGAATTTTGGACATTTAAAAACACTGTGATTTTCCTGGTTACATACAACACATTTGCGCATATTTTTCTCATTTAACCACGTAACCATGGAAGTCACCTTTGAAAAGCTATGCCTTGTATGGCTTTCGTTTTGAAAATTTCGTTTTGTATTTACTTGTTTGGACGCACTTAGTGTACGCGCGTGGTCTCTCAAAAATTCTAGCAACTGAGTTAAAGTTGGTAAATTATCCCTCTTAAGATGTCTTTCCCACCACATTTTTGTATTTGCATCTAATTTTTGAGCTAAAATGTAAGCAAACATGGTAGTAGAAAACCCCTCAACTTTTTGTTCTAAAATCTCTAATGACCTAGTGCACTCATTTGTAATATCTATTAAATTTAATAATGCTGTTGGGGACTCATTCTGAATAATAGGAATATTTATAAAACGTTTTAAATGCGCGTAAACCTGTTCTCTTGAATTTGAATACCGTTCCTCTAAAAGCGACCATGCAACTTCATAATTAGAATCCACAATTGAAATGGATTGAATGATTCTAAAAGCATCTCCCTTCAATGAAGATTTTAAATATTGCAATTTCATTGCCCCTGATAAATTTGAGTTATCATGTACAGTGGCTTTAAATATATCTTTAAAAGAAAGCCACTCATGCAAATTTCCCGTAAATATCGGAAGAGTCAACTTCGGCAATTTTATATTATTTTCAGCCTTTGACGCATTTTCCAAATTAACATTCTGAAATTTTGTTTTTGAAAGCTTTTTGCTGAGTTCAAATTCTAAATTCTCTAATGACTCATTTATTTCCTCGTTTTCTTTGATAAAATCATCAATTTCATCTTCTTTACATGCTTTATAAATCGCGTCAAATAATTCAGAAAAAGTTAGAACCAGCTTATTGTGTTTCTCCTTTATGAGAAGTAGTTCGCTTGGCTCTAGTTTAGAACCTGACAATCTGTCTTTTAATTTCGTCAAACTAGTTTTATTTGTCTTCTTTTTAGCTTTAAGCTCTTTCAACTCTTTCAAACTCATTTTGACAAAAAATATATAAATTAAATGGGTATACACTTACCCCTTTTGATTCTTTAAATAATTAATCCATGAGCGAATAAAGAAAACACTAGCTCACAACACGCAACTATGAATCACACTTAGCCGTTTACGCACTTAAACGATGACATGTTGATCTTTATCACTTTTATAATGATCGCAGTAAATATTTATATCACCCTCCTGGTTTTTCTCTGGCAATGAAGACGGACCATAATATGAATCGCTTCTGGCCCGGAATTATAAGAAATTCACTCTTACTGTCATTAAAATTCTAATTCTCTTTTTAAATATCCTTTATTGTATACAATCTCACCACACTCAATTCCGGACACAGCTCGGATCACAATACACATAAAAATCTAAACTAAAACTTATTAACAGCACATTCTCGAAGTAGAACTTCGAACCAAAACTAAAACCAAAGACAATGTCCTTTTCACACAGCTTAGAAAATAACTACAAATTTAAAGGGCCGTGTCTTTTTCTCACAGCTTATATATTTCTAGTACAAACATTTTGATATATCTGCAATGTAGCGACATCTGTTGGTATAATTAAAATATACACTTTATCAAACAAGATCTGTTGTGTTTTCTGATGAAAAAGAAACACAACAGATCTCCACCCCACCCACCAATGAGCTCTGGTTTGACACGAATGGCTTCGCAAACGGCAATGGCTTGGAGTCAGTGGAATGCACGCTACAGAGTGCCTAGCTCGGAGCTGTACTTGAAGTAACCGATTTCTAACAGTTCGTTGTGTCACTGTGGTACCAACTACAGCTCGAATTTCTGCAGCAGGCGCAGTACGATGCGCCACAGTCTTACGCCTAATACGGCGATCTTCCCTCTCAGGAGTGCCACGTGGCCTTCTGAAACCCAGTCTTCTTGAGGCAGTACCATCCCTTGACCACTGCTTCCAACAATCATGCACAATGGATACATTCCAGTCAAGTCTTTCTGCAATATCACTGAAAGAAAATCCACCTTCTCGTAGCCTGAATATGCGACCTCATTCCAACTCGGTGAGCTGTTGACAGTGGCTTCTTTGTCTTGTTAAAGGCATTTTTGGCTAACATGAACTCAATACGTCACATTTCGAAGCTAAATAACGCCCACGAACTTTACAGTACGCATTTAAAGTAAACCTGATCTGCAAGTTCTGAGTGGCGCTCCTAGCGCCACACTTATGCGCGAACAGCGAAATTTCAATCGATGTCATCTTTCAGATGTATAAACACGCCTACCAAATTTCGTTTACCTAACACATGTCTTTCTTGGTGTTGGGATTTTTTTTCCGTCAGTGTATATATATATATGTACCCTTGAATATTGAAAAGGAAAAAAAACTCACATGCGAAAAACACTTACTTCTGAAAATTGTGTCATTTAAAGTGAATTGTGCAATTTCAGGCGTTGAAGTATTTTTTAATGGTACCCGCAATACAGATAACAGTAAGGGTAACCAGGACAATTTTCAGACACAAAACTTTGGGGTTATTCTTACACTAACTTAGTGTTTAAAAACTATTAACTTTATTTGCTTTTTGTCTTTGAATGCAAGTATTTAAATCTCCTTTGTCATTGTATAAAGATTTCCTAAGCTGTAATGACATTCAGCTTTAGACGTTTGTTAAGACGTTAGCAAGTCTTCTATTCCGATGTAACATATTGAATGCCTTATATTTGTACAGCGGATAAAATTAATAATATATTTTTGAAAAACTGATCGAACATTCTGCGACTTACCAAATCATCGCTCTCGAGCCATAATTTGGTAATTCGTTTCTTTGCGAATTGAATATTTCCAACTGAGCGTAAAATGCCCAGGCTGGGAATGGAACCCAGATCCTTGGCTTACAAGGCCAATGCTTTACCGTTTAAGCTAACTAGGCCGACAACCAGGCAGCATATTTCGCTCAGAAAACCTTATTGGTAGTAACATCTGGTCTGTCATGTAGACAGCTGAACAGAATAAACCGAAGGTAAAGGAACTCCATATAAACGATGGATACGTAGATGAACGTAGATGAGCTATTATTTTAACACAATCAAACTGACTGGTAAAGTTATCATACGAATTGAATATTTCCAACTGAGCGAAATATGCTGGCTGGTTATCGGCCCTGTTAGCTTAAACGGTAAAACATTGGCCTTGTAAGCCAAGGATCTGGGTTCGATTCCCAGCCTGGGCATTTTTCGTTCAGTTGGAAATATTCAATTTGTATGATAACTTTACCAATCAGTTTGATTGTGTTAAAATAATAGTTCATTTGTTTGTTATATTCAATGAATTGATTTTACATTTATTTAACAATAACCAATAAATAAATAACATTGTTATTAAAAAAAATATTTTCCTGCTCCCCTTAAGTGCAAATTACCTGAGCTCCAGGCGCTGTGCAGTTGGCTACATTTTGGTTAGAATTTTGCATTTGAGCTTTGGAATCAGAATGCGGCATCACAATGTTGACATTCTGTATTGAATCTGCGTTACTATACTGGATGCTATTTATTGAGTCTGACCGGAGCACAGTACCGTCGCCAGGATCACTCCGAATGCTTCGCGTCATCACTGTCCCCGAAGAGTTGTTAGCTGTCTAAAATTAGAACAAATGAATAAATAAGTAAAAATAGTCAGAAACGTAACGGTAAATGTTAATAGGTGGAAACTTTTTATTAATGAACTAGATCCTTATTAGTCCGGGTGCTACGGTTGAGAAAACTGCAAATCGTGATAAGAATATACCGCTTGGGTATCTACTTTATGTTAATACAATGCATTTCAGAGGGGGAAGAATCGCGAAAAGTCGTGGGTATTCAAGATGGCGGCTGTTATTCAAAATGGCGTCATTTTCTGAATTTTCTTACCATACATCATATGAATGTGTGTTTCAGGTCGATTTCGATGGTTTTAACGTCAAAAATATCTTTTTAACACTTTCTGTCATAGTTGAATGAGTTTTTGAATTCAGTTTGTCTGTCTGTCGGCTTGCCATTCCATGCCCTAACTCGCTTAAATATCGCTACTCGCTTAAATTCACTCGGATTGCCATGTAATTTATGTATTTTATTGAAGTTTACAATAACATGTTCCGAATAAAAATTATGTGTATAGGTTTTATAGTCCGTTTACAGAGCCCTCAAAAGAATTCCATTACGTTATTGTCTATTAATCCGGGTGCTGCTGTTGAGAAAACTGCAAATCGTGAGAAGAATATACCGATTGGTGAGTATCTACTTTATATTAATACAATCCATATGAGAGGGAGAGGCATCACGTAAAATCGTAGGAATTCAAGATGGCGACTGTTATTCAAAATGGCGTCATTTCCTCAATTTTCTTACTATATATCATATAAATGTGTGTTTTAAGTCGATTTCGATGTTTTTAACGTCAAAAATTTCCTTTTTAATACTTTTCGCCATAGTTGAATGAGTTTATGAATTCAGTTTGTCTGTTTGTTTGTCTGTCTGTCTGCTTGCCATTCCATGCACTAACTCGCTTAAATGTCGCTGCTCGCTTAAACTCACTCAGATTGCCATGTAATTTATATATGTTATTGAAGCTTACAATAAAATGTTCCGAATAAAAATTCAAGCGTGTAGGTTTTATAGTCCGTTTACAGGGCCCTCAAAAGAATTTTCTTATGTTATTTTCTATGGGGTGGAGGGGGGAGGAAAATCGTTTGCAATGTATTTACTCATGTAATACTCTCTAAAACACATTCAAATTGGCACACTTCAGTGAGGTGCACCATACAATACTATACTTACAATATAATAAGGTGTGCATAGTATTTATCGTTTATTTCCAGTGACACACCAAAAAAAGAATACGTGCGTGTGTAACTCGTGTATAAATTCTATAAATATCATCAGTTAAATCAACTATTATTAGTGGAGCTGCTAGGTATGAAAAAACTGCATTTTGTGATAAAGATAGCCCGAATGATCAGTATCTACTTCATATTAATACAAAGCATATAAGAATTTGAGGCATCTTGCAAATTCATAGGAATTTAAGATGGCGGCTATTATTCAAAATTGTTTGCATTTTTATACCTATACATCATATAAAAGTGTCTATAATGTCAATTTTGATATTTTTAAACTGCAAAAATTCCCTTTTTAATATCAGAAATACGCTTAAAATGAAAATAGGACAATTATTAAAGTGCTTTTGTATTTTATAGTGAGGAAAATGAAAGGAATAAATAAATAAAAAACTGCATTTTTATTAATACCTTAATTATACAAGATATTAAAAATATTGCATGTTACATTTAAAGTTAGAGAATATAAAAACTTCTCTTTGTGTCATTATATTTCTCATATTCGTTTTTGAAGTTGCAGAATAATGTGCAAGAAAGTCTAAACTTTCTACAGCCACACTTATTTTTACAGATTTTGCATATACATTTTACATCAAACATACTTTTATACGATGAATAGTATGAAAATTACAAGAATTCCAGAAAATGACGCAATTTTGAATAACAGCCGCAATCTTGAATTCCTACGACTTGACGCGATTCTTCCCCATCTTATATGGATTGTATTAATATAAAGTAGATACTCACCAGTCAGTATATTCTTCTCACGCTATGTAGTTTCCCGCACTATTAGACAATAACGTAATGGAATTCTTTTGAGAGCCCTGTAAACGGACAATAAAACCTATACACTTCCTTTTTATTCGGAACATGTTATTGTAAACTTCAATAACATACATAAATTACATGACAATCTGAGTGAATTTAAGTGAGTTAGAGCATGGAATGGCAAAGAGGCAGACAGACAAACAAACAGACGAACTGAATTCATAAACTCATTCAACTATGACGAAAAATATTAAAAACGAAATTTTTGACGGTAAAGATATCGAAGTCGACTTGAAACACACATTTTTATGATGGATACTAAGAAAAATCAGAAAATGACGCCATTTTGAATAACAGCCGCCATCTTGAATTCCCACGACTTTACGCGATGCCTCCCCCTCTGAAATGCATTGTATTAATATAGAGTAGATACTGACCAATCGGTATATTCTTATCACGATTTGCTGTTTTCTCAACCGTAGAACCCGGAATAATAGACATTAGCGTAATGGAATTCTTTTGAGGGTCCTGTAAACGGACTATAAAAGCTAAACACTTCAATTTTTATCCGGAACATGTTATTGTAAACTTTAATAACATATATACATTGCATGACAATCTGGGTGAATTTAAGCGATTAGCGATATTTAAGCGAGTTAGAACGTGGAACGACAAGCAGACAGACAAACTGATATCATAAACCCATTCAACTGTGACAGAAAGTGTTAAAAACGAAATTTTTGGCGTTAAAACGATCGAAATCGACCTGAAACACACATTCAAATGATGGATAGTAAGAAATTTCAGAAAATGACGCCATTTTGAATAACAGCCGCCATCTTGAATTCTCACGACTTTACGCGATGCCTCCCCCTCTGAAATGGGTTGTATTAATATAAAGTAGATACTCACCAATCGGTATATTCTTATCACGATTTGCTGTTTTCTCAACCGTAGCACCCGGTCTAATAGACAATAACGTAATGGAATTCTTTTGAGGGTCCTGAAAACGGACTGTAAAAGCTATACACTTCAATTTTTTTTCCGAACATGTTATTGTAAACTTCAATAACATATAAATTATATGGCAATCTGCGTGAATTTAAGCGAGTAGCGATATTTAAGCGAGTTTAAGCATGGAACGGCAAGCAGACAGACAGACAAACAAACAGACAAACTGATATTATAAACCCGTTCAACTATGACAGAAAGTGTTAAAAAGATATTTTTGACGTTAAAACCATCGAAATTGACCTGAAACACACATTCATATGATGGTAGTAAGAAACTTCAGAAAATGACGCCATTTTGAAAAACAGCCGCCATCTTGAATACCCACGACTTTTCGCGATGCCTCCCCCTCTGAAATGCATTGTATTAACATAAAGTAGATACTCACCAAGCGGTATATTCTTATCACGATTTTCAGTTTTCACCTTATTTTGGTCGTGTAGCACTCGGACTATATGGACTCCACCAATGTGACGTCATAGACAACTTATCTCTTCCTATTAACTGCAAATTGGATATCACTCAAATAACATTGAAATGCTACTTCGCAACGGTTTGTTTTGATCCAATTTGGGGATGATGCGCGGAGTTGAGCTGCCTGTGACGTCACCACTGATGAAGTGCATTGTGCAATGTGACAGCCAGTCTTGCCAACTTGTTGTCAGTAATACCTCTTTTTTTGTTTCCGCGAACTGTCCACTTTACTTTGTGCGATATTCCCATTCTATATACAGTAGAACCCCGCTAATCCGAACTAACTGGGCCGGTGCCAGTTCGTATTACAAAAAAATCGGATTACCCGAAATTCTGATAAAAATAGAAAAGAAAAAGAAGTATGATATAAAAACAAAATGTAAGTTTATAAGTACTCAGTAGTATGGTAATCATCCTGTAATCCGGCATCCTAAGGTCCGGCGTGCTGGATAATCCGGAACGGCTTTCGGAAAAAAATAGTATTCCTATTTAATCACTCATTCCCGGTTTTTATAATAATTCAATAGAATTTCAGAATGAGGAATTACGTAACAACCGATTACAAACGGTTCAAAACCGCGAATCTATAAATAGCTTAATCACCACATCGACGATGGGTGAAAAAAAACATTCCTGTAGATAATTTGCGAAATCAAATTGTTGTAAAGAAAAATAAAACTTTATCATCTGAATTAAATACTTCTTGCATTTTAGAAAAGAATTTTATAGTGACTGGCAAACAAACAGATATTCGAAATTTTTTTACGATGGCTTCTACGAGTAGGCATACAGTGCACGTTTTCATTTTAAATTCATGCACGTATGTTTTAATTTTACATTAAAGAGTATCTTTTTAATTTTTTTTTTTATCTGTTCAAGTATAATTTTCGAAAATAAAATTGGTTCGGATTAACGGGAATTTCGGATCAGCGGGTTTCTACTGTACTTATTTTGACATAACAGTAATTCCCTTAATCCATTCTCAAAATTAGGTATTCTTTTAGCTTCTTTGTTCAACCACCTCCTCTTTCCCAAAGTTCGAAAATTTCAGAAAAAGAAAAATGGAAAATATCTCTTGTTACGCACGGATTCTCAGTGACAGCCAAATCTTTCTCGTCTCATAATGAGAACACAGGTTTAATTTCTAGTTAAACGGTTTCACAGCATTGTGAGTATCGTTGAGAAGAACAATATTGGAATTTCATTCATTTTCATTACTTTTTTTAGACAGGTGCTGTTTTTGTTGGCAACCCTTCGATAAATTATCACTGAGCATCAACGCTTGTCCAGAGACTTATTTCCTCTTTGTGAATTTTTTGAATTTTGGGATAGAGGGTGGTTGAACAAAGTAGTGAAGAAACCCTGACTTTGAGAATGGATTAATCCCTTGAGGGGCAAGCAAAAATGTCTCTAAATATTGAATTCTCACCGGAATAATCGAAAAATTTTATTTTTAAATAAAGAAAAGCAATTTTTCAACGATTTTCCTCCAAGTTAAAAATATAAAATCTAGTTAAAATTTCCTGGTGAGAATCTTGTGTAAAATAGGTTGGATATATTTTATCCCACCGCCCCTCAAGGGGTTAAGAACATTACACTATGTCAAAACAAGTATGTATAATACAGGGCTCGCACCGTTCCTAAAATTTTCGCACTTTGCTACCAGTATTTTAACTAAGAATTCTTCGTGGTACATTCCTTTAACATCTATAATAGAACTATACAATAAAGATTATCGTTTTTATTTAGTGGTAGCAAAGTACGAAAATTTTAGGAACGGTGCGAGCCCTGATAATGTGAATGTCCCAGTTGCAATGGTATATTATAATAGTTTAATTTAGAGTATTTACAACAAATCATACATCAGACTGAATGTAAACTAACCTATTTTTTCTTAGAAATGTTCAATAGGTGCACCTTTAGTTATACGGCAAGCCTCCAACCTAAGTCCAATCCTACCCGCACTTCGATTATCAAGTCCGGAGTAATGGAAGCAATAGCCTCTTCAATTCTGTGCATGAAGTCTGGCAAATAATTAGGCACTGGCGGAACGTAGACACGGTCAGACAAATGAAGTCCAAGACTTGCTTTCCGAACAGATTTCTTATGACTACACAGGTAAGATGCTCTGACACGATCAACATCCTGTTCAGACACTTTTGATCGTACGGTAGATGTATGCCGTATAACTATATAATTTTCTTTCCATAAACAAACAATTGTACAGGGTGCGTCAGGTATTTGAGAACAAATCAACGACTGCTTTCAAATAGGAATATACACTAGAGATAGAGCATTTTTTTAACGTTCTGTACAGGTGACCACATACACACTGAATGACATCATTCATTGAAACCACTACAAACCGCAATAACCGCGCCTCTACAGGCCGTCAAAACTGATTGCAGGTAATGATCAGCTGAGTGTTGGGAACATTTGAAACTGCATACACCACGGCTGCCTTGAGAAGCGCAACATTGTCGTACAGATAACTATTTGAGTCCCTCTCAACTACGCCACATACGTAATAGGCCATTTGGTTAATATCTGGGTGGCTGAGGACCGACAAGTTGAGGATGAGATCGTCATGAATGCTTTGGCCATCCATTTTTGGTTTCTATGGGCTGTATCGGATAGTGCAGAGTCTTCTTAAAAAACGTACGGCCTCCCATGTGTTAGAGAATCAATTTAGTGCTTTAACATCTCTGTATAAGCAACGACGTTGACTCTGGCACCATGAAAAGAAAGCAATGTGGAGGCATCAGATCGTCCTTGCTTTTCAGGACCCCCCCACCTCCCCGAATCATCAGTGATGTAAGAAATTTTCTGAACATGTCTGTCAGAATCTCTTCGGCAATTTTACACCATAACCAATTTTTTTTGCGGTTCACTTTCTTGACCTGGGTAAGGTTTTTCTCTTTGGAAAGAAATAAGAGCATTTCTGGCTCCTTTTGATGATTTAGCTTGTTAAAGAGGTTCTTGTCTCTGGTCAGACAGTTGTCCCTGGTTCTCTTGGGCAAGAACTGTACTCTCCTTATCATGTACGACCTCGAAACCTCGGAATGTAACGAAGGTTCTCATGAATCAAACATCAGATTGTGGTCTCATCAACCTGCATCTCTTTATCGAGTGTGTCCTCATCGACTTCGTAAGATTTTCATCGACTTGACTAACGAATTGTGGTGTTTTGATGATTTCATATTGCTGACAATGTCGTTTCCTGCATGAAACGTTTACTTCATGAAACCTGGCAGCCTTCTGTTTTCTCTTTACATTAAAGGCGTGTGACCGGGCGAGTTTCAAGAATGTGGCAATATCTAAATCGAAGTGTTCTTCAGTCAATGAGACAATGACAGCACGACTCTTCATTTTCTCAGTTAGTCTAGGTTCTGACATGCTTACATGTAACAGAAAAAGATTTGTAAGTATGATATACAAGATGATATTTCACCTATAACATGTGTCCTCAAATACCTGACGCACTCTGTGCTTTTTTCTAAAGAAATCAGAGTCTTTTGCTTTGTGAGTTCTTTATCCTTAAAAAAACTTATGATTAATGTTATTTAACATGGAATGAACTCAATTATTTTTAACATGGAGAAAGGAAAACAGAGATCTGAAACCAGTTCGATTTTTAGGTTTCTGATTGTTCTTTTTCCAAATAGTTTCTACGATTATGGACACGCTTTTAGAATAGCGATTAAGTACGATATTATACTGAATATTTTTTCCATATTAAAAAAAAAAAACATTTCTGAAATATTTACAGTGTATCTGAGAGAAAATTCTCCAAAGGTTAATCTTTTCACGATTTTCTGATTTTCATTTAGAAAAAAAAGATTTGTGCATGGTGGAAAGTATTTGTTCAACGCAAAGTGATTTAGTGAAACACATTGTTTTATAAATTAGATCAACATATTTTGAGAATACTTAATATTCTGAGAATTAAAAACCTCTTTCTAGTTACTAATTAGCATTTTTAAACTAAAGAGAATGTCTAAACATATTTTCTGTTCTAATATTTCGTTAGTAAAACACTTTTAATAATTTATGAAATAAAGTAACCATAAAAGAACCGAGAACAACTGCCATTATTTAACTAAGGCCTTTGTTAGAACATCACAAAATATTTTATAGTGTTTTAGTATTCTACATGCATTCGGCCAAAAGAATAAAGACAAGACAAAACCCACGATATTTTATCCCCAAATTGCCGCTTGAAATTGAACGTTCTATATCACTACATTGCACGGTTTTTTCTTTTAGAATATGTCACCACATAAAAAGTATTTTGTTTAACATGAAAATAATGTTTTAGATAATGAATGCTGCTTGCATTCAGATAAATGAAAGTTTGTTAAATCAAAAAATATTTATTTTAATGTTTGTGTTTTAAACCTTTAAGTACAAAGCTAATTAAGTATACAAGTGTTGAAACTTTCATTGATTTATATATAAATCGCTGCGCAGTATAGGGATATAATTCTTTATGCATAAAGTTACTTTTCGTTTAAAAAAATAACTTTGTACCTTTTCAGTATTGTAATTTTACTTTTCATCTTTGGAAATGTTTATTTAATCATTTATTTTTATAATGAATTCAAATACAAAATTCATGTCATATTTCCGAAGCAACAATGTATTAAAACTTGCATTGATTAAATTTCTTTTCAAAAGTTTTAGATGATGGAAACGTTTCAATACCGCATTCTTTTTCAGCACCTCCCACCCCAAAAAATGACCTCTTACTTTATGAGAAAATTATACCTTATTCAACAGTGTAATTAATTTTTATGCTTTTTTTAATTATACGTTAGTATTACTTTCTCTCAAACATAATTATAAGATTTTTCTTACAATTTTGTAATTTTTATTTATAACATAGAAATTATGGAATAAATTTGTGGAAAATCATGAATTTTCATCAATAATAGTTTTCAATAGAATCTTCTTAATATTTATAATTAGCGATAGAAGTTATGTGACGGAACTTTTAAAATGATTTGTTTCGCCTTTTTATAGCACTAGTTATATTTCCCGTGAAAGGTTTTAATAAGCATTGTATTAAATCTGAACTTCACATTAAAAATTTTGAGATCCACCCCAGAATCTATGTTTTAAACAACATGAAGGAAGATGTTTCTTTTTTGTGCCGGACTATCTAACTATGATGTCGTAACAATGGTCGTATTAACCCTTTGCGCTTCGGCGTCTCTTACACAAATTTTATTCGATCGGCCCCACTTTTTAAAAGACGTTTACTTCAGGTACACGATTTTAAAAATGCTCTGATTAAATAAGGTACATTTTATTTTCCTTTATTACTGGTGCCAAAAACAAATTTTACAAAGAAAGATGATGTTTCCGCAGCGCAGCCAACGGAAGGGTAAGGGTTAATTGAAAAAAAGTATTAATGTTTAGACATTGTCGCTATTTACTAATGCTAAATAGAAAAGAAGTACAGAAGTTGAGCCTGACCCAAATTACCCTCACGTTGCTCGTTGGTGACGTCTCCACATGTGGCATTTGGATGTCCTTTTGTCCATCGTGGTGTAAGTTGGAGGGTACTACGTGCGTACCACTGGGAGATTCCACCATGGAAGGATGAATTCCGTGAGTGCAGTCTGGACAGTCAGAACAAGCGGGGCAAGACATGCTGTTGGGCACGCCTTTTCCGCCCATCGTCTTCATGCCTAGCGATCCGTTTACTTTCTGTGCTTCTAGTAGTACACGTAGGGAAGCCATGGCATGTATTTGGTTTTCTTTGTCGTCGAACTTCCCTGTTAAAAAATGAAGATAAGTGAGATTTGGGAAATGTATTAACAAGTATAGATATAGAATACATCTGGTATTAAAAAAAGGGAGAAATTAAAGAACATATGTGGCGTTCAGAAGATAATCCGGCTAACTCCATTTTAAGTGGTGTTTTTTTAAATAAAGGAACATTGAAAATTTTCTATATATTTATACAGCGATAAAAAGTTATCCTTGATTATTTAAAATTAATGAGTTCAATCAAAATATCCCAAGAAAAAATATTACATAGATACAATATTTTTATAGTTCAATAACTTTAATTGTTTATAGTGAATATTTTCCTTTAATGGAGTTCGATTTGTGCACTGAACGGCTTATATAGAATTGTATTTACAGAGTCAGACCGAGTAGAGCTGCCAATCTATGAAGTTTATAGCTTCTACGCTCTACCAGTATTTATTAAAAAAAAAGAGTTACGATTTTATATATAAGTTTTACACTAGACCTATCAACATATAAGTCAACAAAATAATGCACATACTACCTTAAAGTACCGAAAGTAAGCCCCACTCTGAATATAAGCCCCCCTCATATATGTGAATTTTTCCTTTTTTGAAAAAGTGTCATTTATAAGCCCCTCCCCCCTTGAAGTTTTCTTTTCTGACGCTTTCAATCCTTCTGTTTTTTCTCCATATTTCCTAAATGAACACAGTAAAACCTCCTTAAAGCGACCACGTTCCGTTCCTATAAAAATTGGTCGCTCCGACGGGAGCAAATAATGAGGATTTCATTAATTTATCTATTTCTTTGAGAGTTTTCTAACACAATAAGGCAGGGGACTTTATTGACCGTCATTCTTAATTCGTCATCAGAGTTAAATTCATTGCCAAAAAAGCACAAAGGGGTTTAAACACATAAAAGTTTCCAGAAAAAAAAATCTAAACATAGTTTAGAAGTTTGATGAATAATGCGCCCTCCGAAATTATTTTTCTACTAAAGTCTTCTTCAAGCGATTAGGAAAAAACGGAATTTGCTTCATTTTCTTCAAAGAAATGGGTCGCTCATGAAGGGAGTTAAAATGGGATGGTCTCTGAATGGAGGTAAAATTAGTATTGAGTTTATGGGAATAAATTTCGTTCCACGAAAAAATGATCGTCGCTTAATGGAGGTGATCGCACAGGGAGGTTTCACTGTATATCTTATGCAATATATTTTTATCTAATCTCTTTACATGTCATTGTATCAGAATGGCATATGCTTTCTATATTATAGTATTAATGTTTTCCTTGATTTTTATGCACTAAGATTTAATAGATATTTATATTGAGTCTGAGTTTTATAATTTTTGTTCATATTCCTTTCATATCTAAATTAATTATTTTATGTAAATTTGTTTCATTAATTTATTATTTTTATTAACTGAAACTAATTAGCTTCTATGGAAGGGAATTTCAAAACCAAAAAATGTTAATTTGACCCGATTTTATTTCGAAAATTGTAAAAATCCTGGGAAATTTTATAAATTACAAATATGTCCCACCCCTATCCTCCCAAATTTCTTATGCTTTTCACAAAAGTCCCAATTATAAGCCCCTTTTAAATCATTAGAATTTCCTGTCTGCTATTTGCTAAAGGGGGCTTACTTTCGGCACTTTACGGTGTATAGGTTACTACTGTGTGCTATTAGTACTAGACAGGGAGCCGGCAGCGCAGACAATCACCTCATCGAGTTCACGGATAAAATTCTAGGATTAGTTAAATCTTGATTCGCATACTAAAACGCAATCGGTCTGCCAAGTCATATTTTGGGGGAAAACACCGAAAACCCGATTTTAGCGGCTGACTCGTAGTTTACCATTGTGTTTTCCCGCTTTCAGTCCTCCATGTTTACATAACTTTTGGTGCAGGAAAACGCAATGGTAAACTTACTAGTCAGCCGCTAAAATCGGGTTTCCAGGTGTTTTCCACCAAGATATGACTTGGCAGACCGATTGCGTTTTAATATGCGAATCAAGATTTAACTAATCCTAGAATTTCATCCGTGAACTCGATGAGGTGATTGTCTGTGCTACGGGCTTCCGGTCTAAGGTTAAAGTTCAGTCTTTAGAAGGATTAGAAACATGAAATTTAACATGGTTTTTATTTTTAAGGCGAACAAAACAGTTTCTAAAAAATTCGAAATTTAAAAGACTGAAGAAGCAAAAAATGCTCTAAAATTGTCAATTCTAAAAAGCTGTTGGGGCTATAGACATGCACAGTAAAAAATTAAACCTATTTTAGAATGTCACCCAAAATGAAACAACACCCATATTAGCTTTCGAAACTCCAATATGGGCTGTAATATACCTATTTAAGGGTATGAGATCCGTAACAGGTCTTAGATCTCTCCAAATTGGGTGAAAACGGTTACATATTCATAGACACAGCTTTTCGATACCCAGTATGGGGACAGTGAACACCCAAATTGGATTACAGCTCTGCTGGTATGAGCAGCGGGCGCTGATTTGGGTAACGACTACTACCCATTTATCTTGATTCGGATAAATAGCAGCGTCACTGCGCGCCATGTTTGATTTCTTCATTTCGTCTGTGTTGTGTTTGTGTGGCGTCGTGTTTACGAGTTCGAATTCTTTGGATATTTACAGGACCCTCGCTGTACCATTACTGGATTTATTCGGGTATTTATTGAATTGTTTGTTACTTTATGTTATTGTAATGTTATTTGTATAAATGTTGACCTAACAAATTTGACCTAACGTTTTTTCATATTTTATGTCTAGACAAATACTTGAAAAATTGCTCTTGAATTTTAGGAACATAAAGAACAAGTTTGATATTTTTTTGTGAAGATTTAATCACGAGCACACACACACAAAAAAAATGAATAAAAAATATTTGCAGTCGCTCTGTATCATAAAATGCTTAAAATAATCGATCTTTTATTCGATATTGTACACAGCCCTTATGAAAAAAAATAGTTTCATTAGGATGGTTCAACGTTTATACATATTTGTATAAGAATAGCACGTATAATCATGAAGATATAACCATTTCATTAAAAAATTCAAAAATTTTCTGCATGTCTCTTGTTTATGATGAGCAGAATTTCCAACCAAATTTCATCACACCTTCAGAAAACGTGACAAAATTCAAGAGGAATATTAGACTGTAATTAGAAACGAATATATTGAATATATGTTAAGTTATGATTACTTGTATGAAATAATTTTTAATTGCGCATGTACGAATTGTGTCACATTTTTTCTTTCATTATTTGATAGGAAACTATATGCAGCAACTTAAATAAAAAAGCCAGTCGAATTTTCTGAAGATGCAGAAACATATAGGCAATGTAGTAAGAACTATTTCAGGAATTTCCCCTCTAAATGTAAATTGGTGATGGCGCAGAGATGGGAATCAGATTGGTATTGGTTTTTCGTGGTCATAATGCGCAGAAACAAATCAGACTCGGGTTTTCCTTGCAACGCTTATTTGTGTAAGGTCTGGCAATCAGTGCATGAATTGCCATTGATTTCGAATAATAATTATTCCATACAATTAGGAAATAATTTTATCATTTTATATTATTACAGAATTTAAATAAGTTATTTAATTATTTGAGCATTTGGGAATACAGTAAAACCGCTGTGAAATCGGAGGAAAAAATTCCCTTTTAGACGTTTCCCTCTTGGCAAGTAAAATTGAACAGTATTTCGTCCGTTCCTGTTACGTATATTTTCCTTTGAAGATAAAATCCGTTATAGACAGGTTCAGTTTTCAAAGATTTATTGGATGTCCGTTTACATAAATGAACTGCATTATCTTGGAATATTTAGTCCACAAAATGTACAATGTGACTTCCGCACGAATGGAATAAATCATTTGCAACGAACTGTTTAGCCTTATTAATCACTAGTGGATCCCATCCGGATATAGGTGAAAAACTTGAAAAAAACAAAATAAACAAACTGTAATATATTTTAAAAATTTAATCTATACTAATATTATAAAGAAGTAAAGTTTGTTTGTTTGTTAGAGGTAATCTCTGGAGCTACCAAACCGATTTCAAAAATAATGGTATCAAAATGAAGGTGTTAGACCAACTTAGAACATAGGCTATATTTTATGTCGGTGCCACTACCCCAAAAGGGGTGCAGGGGGAAAAAAAGTTCTAAAAATGCATTTTTTGCGTTACTGAAGGGCCTAGAAATATGAAATTTGGAATATTAGTTACTTATAAGATATAAATGATGTCTAAGATATAAATGATGTTCTTAAAAAAATCGAAATTTAAAAGGGGTGATAATGCACAAAAAGCGTTCTAAAAAACGTTCTAAACGGTAGTTTCTACATAATCTCAGGAAATACCAAACCGATTTAAAAAATAACGGTGTCAAAATGATGGTGACAACGCTTGCTCCAAGATAGGCTATATTTTATGTCGGTGTCACTAACCCAAAGGGGGTGCAGGAGCAAAAAACGTTCTAGAAATGCGATTATTGCGTTACTGAAGGGCCTAGAAATATGAAATTTGGAATATCAGCTACTTATAAGATATAAATGATGTCTAAGAACAGTCCTTAAATAATTCGAAATTTAAAAGGGGTGAAAATGCACAAAAAGCGTTTTAAAAAACGTTCTAAATGGTAATTTCTACACAATCTCAGGAAATACCAAACCGATTTAAAAAATAATGGTGTCAAAATGATGGTGACAACGCTTGCTCCAAGTATAGGCTTATATTATATGTCGGTCCCACTACATAGTCCGGTCCCCAAAGCTTCGGTCCCAAAGGGGGTGCAGGAGCAAAAAACGTTCTAAAAATACAATTTTTGGGTTACTGAAGGGCCTAGAAATATGAAATTTGGAATATTAGTTACTTATAAGATATAAATGATGTCTAAGAACAGTTCTTAAAAAAATCGAAATTTAAAAGGGGTGATAATGCACAAAAAGCGTTCTAAAAAACGTTGTAAATGGTGGTTTCTACACAATCTCAGGAAATACCAAACCGATTTAAAAAATAATGGTGTCAAAATGATGGTGACAACCCTAAGCTCCAAGATAGGCTAAATTTTATGTCGGTGCCACTACCCCAAAGGGGGTGCTGGAGCGAAAAAACGTTCTAAAAATGCGATTTATGTGTTACTGAAGGGCCTAGAAATATGAAATTTGGAATATTAGTTACTTATAAGATATAAATGATGTCTAAGAACAGTTCTTAAGCAATTCGAAATATAAAAGGGGTGAAAATGAGCGAAAAGCGTTCTAAAAAACGTTCTAAATGGTGGTTTCTACACATTCTCAGGAAATACCAAACCGATTTAAAAAATAATGGTGTCAAAATGATGGTGACAACGCTTGCTCCAAGATAGGCTATGTTTTATGTCGGCGTCACTAACCCAATGGGGGTGCAGGAGCAAAAAACGTTCTAAAAATGCGATTTATGTGTTACTGAAGGGCCTAGAAATATGAAATTTGGAATACTAGTTACTTATAAGATATAAATGATGTCTAAGAACAGTTCTTAAGCAATTCGAAATATAAAAGGGGTGAAAATGCGCGAAAAGCGTTCTAAAAAACGTTCTAAATGGTGGTTTCTACACATTCTCAGGAAATACCAAACCGATTTAAAAAATAATGGTGTCAAAATGATGGTGACAACGCTTGCTCCAAGATAGGCTATATTTTATGTCGGTGTCACTAACCCAAAGGGGGTGCAGGAGCAAAAAACGTTCTAAAAATGCGATTTATGTGTTACTGAAGGGCCTAGAAATATGAAATTTGGAATATTAGTTACTTATAAGATATGAATGATGTCTAAGAACAGTTCTTAAGCAATTTGAAATTTAAAAGGGGTGATAATGCACAAAAAGCGTTATAAGAAACGTTGTAAATGGTGGTTTCTACACAATCTCAGGAAATACCAAACCGATTTAAAAAATAATGGTGTCAAAATGACGGTGACCGCCCTTGCTCCAACATAGGCTATGTTAGGTAGCTTTCAATACAAAAAGCTACCTATTGCAGCCGTTCGGAGGAAAGCGATTTCAAAAAATTTTGGTATATTTTCATCGATCATGACTCCCAGACCCCGAAACCACCCTCCGTTCAAAATTGATATATATATATATATATATATATATCCATATATATATATATATATATATATATATATATATATATATATATATATATATATATATATATATATATATATATATATATATATATATTTATATATATATATATATCTGACCTATGTCACACTGTAACTCTCGTATTTATGAACCGATTTGGATGTAATTCGGTGTGTACATAGTACATACCAATGTCTCGACCGAGTTCGTTGGCCAGCTTCATCCGCCATTTTGTTTCAAAATGGCGGCCATTTAAATTTTTTTAAAAAATTTAAATTTGAAATGTGGTACCAAAAAATTAAAAATGGAAAAATATTTTTTTCTTATGTATTTGACCTTTATACAAAGACTCCGGAGCAGTTTTTGTTTCTTCTATATCTTAAAAAATGGCTGAGTTATAGCATTTTGAATTTCTAGCGTGGCTGACATTTTGAAACGTCCTGAATTTTGTCACGCGATAAAAGGCGTATTTATGAACCGATTTGGCTGTAACTTCGTTTATACATAGTACATACCAATGTCTCGACCGAGTTCGCTGGCCAGCTTCATCCGCCAACTTGTTTAAAAATGGCGGCCATTTAAATTTTAAAGAAAAATTTAAATTTGAAATGTGGTACCAAAAAATTGAAAATTGAAAAAATATTTTTTCCTTATGTGTTTGACCTTGATAAAAAGATTCGGGAGCAGTTTTTGTTTCGTCTATATATTAAAAAATGCCTGAGTTATAGCATTTTGAATTTCTAGCGTGTCTGACATTTTGAAACGTCCTGATTTTTGTCACGTGATAACAGACGTATTTATGAACCGATTTGGATGTACCTTGGTGTGTACATAGTACATACAAATATCTCGACCGAGTTCGTTGTCTAGCTTCATCCGCCATCTTGTTTCAATATGGCGGCCATTAAAAATAATTTTAAAAATTTTAAATTTAAAATGAGATACCAAAAAATTGGAAAATGAAAAAGATTTTTTTCGTATGTGTTTGACCTTAATACAAAGATTTCGGAACAGGCTTTTTTTCGTCTATATCTAAAAAAATGGCTGAGTTATAGCATTTTGAATTTCTATTATGGCTGACATTTTAAAACGACCTGATTTTTGTCACGCGATAACAGACGTATTTATGAACGGATTTGGATGTAACTTGGTCTGTACATAGTACATACCAATGTCTCGACCGAGTTCGTTGACCAGCTTCATTCGCCATCTTGTTTCAAAAGGGTTGCCATTAAAAAAATGTAATTTAAAATTTAAAATGAGGTAATAAAAAATTGGAAAACGAAAAAGATTTTTCTTTTGTGTTTGGCCTTGATAGAAAGATTCTGGAGCAATTTTTGTTTCTGAAAATTTGTTCTTTTGTTTACATCTTAGAAAATGGTTGAATTATAGCACTTTGAATTTCTAGCACGGCTAACTCTTTGAAACGATCTTGTATTCGTCACGCGATAACACACGTATTCGCCTATTTCGATGGAAGAAAGCATGTGGATAGTATACATCAATATCTCGACCAAGTTCGCTGGCCAGCTTCATCAACCATCTTGCTTCAAAATGGCGGCCAATTAAAAAAAATTATATTTAAAGTGAGGTGCAAAAAAAATAAAAATTGTAAAAGGTTTCTTTCTTAAATACTTGACCTTGATATAAAGATTCAAAAGCATTTTTTGTTTGTCTTTATCTTAAAAAATGGCTCAGATATAGCAGTTTCAATTTCTAATGTGGGTAACATTTTGAAAAATCTGATTTTTTGCCTGCGACAGCACTCGTATATATCAACCGATTCCGATGTGAGTGAGCATGTGCACAGCAATTACTAAGGTCTGGACCAAGTTCACTGGTTAGCCTCATCCACCATGTTGTCTTAAAATGGCAGGCACATTTGGCAGCCAAATATAAGTTACTTTAAATAAAAGCAGCTTGTATAAAGCTGACTAATTTCGCGAAATTCTCATTCATAATGATTTAGTATTGATAAAAATTAGTACTGAATCTCCTATATTCGGTTTCCACTAAATTGAGCTTCATGTGTTTGAATAATATAAGTTGGCTTTTTTAAAATAAGGAATATGAAAGCTACCTCTTCCTCCCGGCACTGGCCGGAAGGACTTTTTTATGTTGGTGCCACTACCCGAAAGGGGTTCAGAAGCAAAAAACTTTCTAAAAATGCGATTTTTGCGTTACTAAAGGGCCTAGAAAAATGAAATTTGAAATATCAGCTACTTGTAAGATATAAATGATGTCTAAGAACAGTTCTTAAACAATTCAAAATTAAAAAGGGTGAAAATGCACAAAAAGCGTTCTAAAAAACGTTCTAAATGGTAGTTTCTACACAATCTCAGGAAATACCAAACCGATTTAAAAAATAATGGTGTCAAAATGATGGTGACAACGCTTGCTACAAGATAGGCTATAATTTATATCAGTCCCACTACCCCAAAGGGGGTGCAGGAGCAAAAAACTTTCGAAAAATGCAATTTTTGCGTTACTGAAGGGCCTAAAAATATGAAATTTGGAATATTAGTTACTTATAAGATATAAGTGATGTCTAAGAACAGTTCTTAAAAAAATCGAAATTTAAAAGGGGTGATAATGCACAAAAAGCGTTCTAAAAAACGTTGTAAATGGTGGTTTCTACACAGTCTCAGGAAATACCAAACCGATTTAAAAAATAATGGTGTCAAAAAGATGGTGACAACCCTAAGCTCCAAGATAGGCTATATTTTATGTCGGTGCCACTACCCCAAATGGGGTGCTGGAGCGAAAAAACGTTCTAAAAATGCGATTTATGTGTTACTGAAGGGCCTAGAAATATGAAATTTGGAATATTAGTTACTTATAAGATATAAATGATGTCTAAGAACAGTTCTTAAGCAATTCGAAATATAAAAGCGGTGAAAATGCGCGAAAAGCGTTCTAAAAAACGTTCTAAATGGTAGTTTCTACACATTCTCAGGAAATACCAAACCGATTTAAAAAATAATGGTGTCAAAATGACGGTGACAACCCTTGCTCCAACATAGGCTATGTTTTATGTTGGTACCACTACCCGAAAGGGGGTTCAGGAGCAAAAGATTTTCTAAAAATGCGATTTTTGCGTTACTGAAGGGCCTAGAAATATGAAATTCGGAATATTAGTTACTTATAAGATATAAATGATGTCTAAGAACGGTTCTTAAGCAATTCGAAATTTAAAAAGGGTGAAAATGCACGAAAAGTGTTCTAAAAAACGTTCTAAATTGTGGTTTCTACACAATTTCAGGAAATACCAAACCGATTTAAAAAATAATGGTGTCAAAATGACGGTGACAACCCTTGCTCCAACATAGGCTATGTTTTATGTTGGTGCCACTACCCGAAAGGGGGTTCAGGAGCAAAAGATTTTCTAAAAATGCGATTTTGGCGTTACTGAAGGGCCTAGAAATATGAAATTTGAAATATCAGATACTTATAAGATATAATGGATTTTTAAGAACAGTTCTTAAACAATTCGAAATTTATAAGTGGTGAGAATGCGCGAAAAGCGTTCTAAAAAACGTTCTACATGGTGGTTTTCTACACAATCTCAGGAAATACCTAACCGATTTAAAAAATAATTGTGTCAAAATGATGGTGACAGATCTTGCTCCAAGATAGGCTATATTTTATATCTGTTTCCACTACTCCAGAGGAGGTGCAGGAGCAAAATGCACGAAAAGCGTTCTAAATGCCGATTTGTCAGCAATATCGCAGGAAGAATCAACCTGATTTCAAAAGTAATGGTAGAAAATTGATGCTGGCAGCCTCTGCTCCAACATAGACGCTATTTTATGTCGGTATCACTATCACATAGACGTTGCAGGAGCAAAAAAGCGTTCTAAATTTCGATTTTTGTGATCGTTAGGGGCTAGCAACTTAAAATTAGGCAAGGTACATATTTATTAGATATAAATGATCTTTAACAACAGTTTCGAAAAAATTGGAAATTAAAAAAGGGGGTGAAAATGGGCGAAAAGCGTTCTAAAAACGTTCTAAATTGCGATTTCTACTCAATCTCAGGAAATACCAAAGCTATTTCAAAAGTAATGGTTGCAAATCAATGGTGACAGTACGTGCTATAATATAGGTTATATATTATGTTGCTGTCATTACTCCCTGAGGGTTGCAAAAACAAAACCTGTTGTAATTTGCGTGTTTTGCACAACTGAGGGGTCTAACACTTTGAAGTATGGCATGGTATTTACTTACAAGATGCAACTGCTTTCTAAGAACAGTCGAAAGAAAATTCAAATTGAAAAAGATGAAGTGAGCGAAAAGTGTTATAAATTATAATTTTTATACAATCTTATCCAATACCAAACCGATTAAAAAAATAATGATGACAAATTGTTGGTGATAGACCCTGCTCAAACATAAGCTATATTTGATGTCTATGTCACTACCACCAGAAGATTGCAGGAACAGAAAACTTTCTAAATTGCGATTCTGTGATACTGAAGAGGCTAGAAACTTTAAATATGGCATGGTAGTTACTTATAAAATATAAATGCCCTCGAAGGACTGTCGAAAATAAATTCGAATTAAAAAGGGGTGAAGCGAAGGGGAGGTGCGAAAAAAAGTCCTAAATTACGATTTCTATGCAATTTCAGGGAATATAAACCGATTATAAAAGTAATAGTTGCAAATCAATGGTAACAGTCTCTGATCCTACATAGACCCCCATTTCCTTTCTCCAAAGTTACATAAGCATTCAGTTTTCTCAGACAGTGTTCATAGTCATTCGACGAAGGACCTTCGACGAGCGAGCCTTACCATCACCTGAACAGGGCTGAAAACATCATGCTAATTGGTACATCCGCATGTCAAACAGAACAAAACTGATAGCTACTTTGCTGTCAAAAAGTAATTTTTATGTAATTATTGACTTTATTAACTTTAAACATTTTTTTAAAATCGACTTTTGAGTATTATCGACACTGTTCTCTAGTTGTTCTGTATAGCTAACAAGGATTTTAATTTTGCTAATATTAGGTTTAGTTTACGTGATTAGCACAATTTTTTGTGTTCGTTTTGTTGAATTTTATGTGACGTACATTGTAAATCTAATTTCGAAAACACACAGGATTTTTACTTAAGACAATAACTTTTATTTGAATTTCCCGATTTCGAACGTTTCTGCTTAATAATCATAAAAACAAATAACACACCATTTTATGTCTTAAAACCGCTAAAAATTGTCATAAAGGTGTGTTTTACCCGTATAGGTCGTTATTATATGGGCCACAGGGCGAAAATTCACGAACTTCGGTTAATACGCGGACCCGTTTAATACGCGAATTTTGATCGGTCCCTTGATTCGCGTATTAACGGGGTTCGACTGTATTTATCATCAGTTAATTTCCAAAACAACGGATTTGTTTTAATGTCAAAATGATTATTTTACACTTTAACGGTTAGGCAATCGTTATTCTATAAAATAACTAGTTAAACCATATAATCCAATAATTTTACACACTTCAATGGACTTGGCCAGTTATTTCATGAAATAACTAGGTATTTTATGAAATAACTGAATTTTACACTGTTATTTATACTGGTTACACTGTTATTTACTGAATTTTACACTGAACACACACATTATATATATACAGGGTGTCCGATCTCAACGGTGTCCAATGGCTAATTCTTAAACCGTTAGTCATAGACATATAATTCCAATTACAAAAATGTTTTAAATCAGGTAAAGAAACATTTTAAAAGCGATTTGGGTCAATCAAAACATTTCTTAAAAAATTACGAAATTTAAATTTTTATACGGTTCCCCGGTCCTATAAGTTATATTTAGTAATTTTTTCCTATTACACTGACAAGTAAGACAAAAAAAGTCCCATTCATATAACGCTAAAATTGAGCGAGTTATGAAACTTTAAAAATGCATGACTTATGCCACTTTTCTTCTCTGAAAACAAATGAGTTCGGCTTGGCTTTGAGGGATCATATACCAAGTGTTTAAAGTATTCGAAGATCTTACTTCATGTGTATCTGCGCTTTGAAAAAAAAATCCTACAAATATTATGATTACGTCTCAAATTGGCTAAAATAACATATGTTTTATTTTGTCAGGATTTGAGACTGTTTCTCTTATGATTTCTTTTAACAAAAATTATGTTTTTTTATAAGTTTTTATGTTACTTCAACAATCGTATGTATGTTTTTCCAGTTCAAAATTTGTACTCGAACTTTAACCCACTTTTAAATATCCGATCGAGATTGCATTTTACATACTGGCGCAAATCCGATAACAATCTAATATTATTATGATTTTCGGTGGTTACCATTTATACTTATTTTACAGGATAACACAAAAAATTTCGGATAGATTTCAAGCCAAGGAGATTAAGAAAAAGTTTTAGTTTAGATAATACCAGACTGCGATTGTTGGGTTTTTTATTTTTTATGTATTTTTTAGCACTGAATCCGAAAATTACCTTAATTTTTAACCATCATGTCAGGATATTTCGCAAATCATAAATTTTCAAATTTAAAGAATAACAAAAATCGAACACTATAAAGTGCGTTTTTTAACTTTTGATAATTGATTTTTACGTACTTTTTAGCACTGAATCTGAAAATGACCTTCATTTTTAACCATCACGTTAGAATTTTTTTTGCAAATCGCAAATGTGTATGTTAAAATATAGCGAAAATCTTATACTATAAAACATATGTAAAACATTTTTTATTTTATTTTATTAAAAAATTTATTCGATATTTTTGCTTATCCTGGGATTCTTACAGCTAAACATCTGAGTGGTCCGATGAGATGGGGGAGGAAATTCAATTTTAACATTGAACTTCTTAACTTTGAAATTTGCAATTTGCGAAAAATCCTGATATGATAGTTAAAAATGAAGGTCAATTTCGGATTCAGCGGTACAGAATATATAAGAATCAATTATCAAAAGCTAAAAAACATGACATAACCCAACTTTTGGAGGCTTGTGCAATCTAATATTTTAAAATACGTATCATTTTGTAAAGAATTGAGGCTGCTAATTTAGAATCATTTTATTTAACAAAAATTCTGCTTTTTCTTTCTTCTTAAATGTTTATTACAAATTGTATATTTTCCATTAATATGCCAGAATGATTAAAGATTTCAAATTTATATTGCAATGTTAATTTTACTCCCAAACATTTTTTATATCTGACGAAATTATATTTCGACTAAATTTGTGAATGACCCCCAATTTGCAGCAAAAAATATGCTCCAACTTCAAACAGCTATTACTCGGTCAATTTTAATCGTAGAATAACGGAACTTCTTTTGTATTACTTGTCAGTGTAAAAGGAAAATTTCACTAAATATAACTTATAGGACCGGGGGACCGTATAAAAATTTAAATTTCGAAATTTTTTAAGAAATGTTTTTATTGATCCAAATCGCTTTTAAAATATTTCTTTACCTGATTTAAAACTTTTTTCTAATTGCAGCTATATGTCTATGACTAACGGTTTAGGAATTAGCCATTGGACACCGTTGAGACCGGACACCCTGTATAATTTTATTAATATTATTAATATTTATTGTTAATTTATTAAAATTAAAACATTGAATGAGGTTAAATAAAATAAATGACTGATTTTTGTATTTTATTATTCTTTTCAATTAAGTGAATTATTATCTTTGTCAAAATACTTTTGAGCGCGACTGTAATAGTAAATTACTTTTACAATTTTTATTGAAACATATATTCACATCAGAAAAACAGAACGACAGTTAATGGATTCAACAAACTGTGTGTAAGCATATGCAGAAACAATAAAAATAAAATAAATGTAAAGTATGTTTAAACAAGAGTGTAAAATCATGTACCAAAGCATAGATTATGAAACACTTTCCAACACTCCCAGAAAACTTTAAAGAAAATATATCAGTAAAGAAAATATATCAGTAAACATTTTAGAAAACGCATAAAACATTTGAAAACCAGATTTCAACAATTACCACTTATAGTGGGAAAGGTACTCCTATTCTGTTGTGCAGCTCTATATATGATCAATAGATTTGTATATATACTACATAATATATGCGCAGATTCCCAAAATTTTTAAGGAGTCAGCGGCTCCCAAACCTCAAAAATCCAGTCGCCATTTTGGCTCCTAACCAAAATCTAGTGGCCCCATTGTGAAACAAACTCATAAAAGAATAGTGTTTATATGGAAAAAAAAAACTTAACAAAAAAAAAAACAAACAAAAAAACCCAGAAATTCAAAATGAAAAATAGTTTAATTAATAAATACACATGTACAACAAAACACAGACTAATTACAACAAATGTGTATATTTAATTTAATCCTAAAATTCTTGAAACTTTGATATTAAAAAAGTATAATATAAATCTGGAAAAATCAGAAGATAAAGTTCGGCAAGATACAATTGAATAACAAAACATATATAAGCTAAGCAGTCATGATAATGAGAAATATTAGGAAAACTTTATTTCTTATTTTGATTTTGTCATCTAAAAGTATACATATAAAAAGATTTAGGAGTGTGTAAGATTATTTTGCACTATAAAAATCTTGCACTTGCAGAAAACATTTACAGAGCAAAAATATACCTCGCGTTAAGTATTTTTTTCGTGCGAGTTTCTTTTTCTTTTTGCTCTTTTTTCTTCAGAGTTTGGAATCCTCTATCCTCGTGACTCCATGATCCAAAGCCCAATATTCTCCATCGCATCGGGAACTTTGGACTGTCTCATGAACAGATTTGCAGCAAAGGAGTATTTATTTTAACTCTGGATTTCGGACGAAACCTTCGAAGAAAGGCTCGCTGCTGTCCTAAAGAGAAGCTTTACCATTAGCACGCTTATGTGCCGAGCTTCGCAGCTGCTAAGCTTTGTAGTGGAGCGGACATGTGCAGAATTATATTCGAACATAATGCTCGGCAAGAAAGCAGTACATCACAGGGGCAGCGTTCACGACGGTAACTGAGAACACAAAAATTCCCTGACTTTTTATCAAGGTCATACTTGATCTCGGCTAGTGAAAAGAGCAGGTGCTTTTCTATTTGAAAAAAAAAGTATAAAAATTCTGCGATGGGGATTGGGAACACTGAAATTTGATCCCTGGCGATTAAGACACTGAAAGTTAGTCGCCACAGCAAAAAATGTAGTCCCCAGGTGGCGACTGGCAACCGTAAATCTGCACCTATACTACATATAGTATGCTAAAATTTAATATAGTAAGAAAACGCATAATGCAGCTCAAAACTCACCTTCAGAAATTTCTACCAATCAACGGAAATGATTTTTTTGTACAGCCTTGTACATTAGCAACAATTTTTTATACACGCTCCATATTAAGATGAAATTTAGTTCAGATAAAAACACGCTTAAAACTACTAATATCGCACTTCCAGAAATTATCATCCATATGCGTGCACGTATCCAGTTCTTTGAATAGCCTTGTATATTATTATATTTATGTTTTACAAACATATCTTTCTAAATATAGTTGAGCTTGAAAATGCATAACTCAATTAAAAAAAATAATAGTAGCCAATTCACGCTCATTCTCAGCATCTCTTACAACTTTTTTTGCGTAGCCCGTATATGGTCTATATAATTTATACACACATGAAGTATGCAAAAATTTAGTTAAACTTAAAAATGCATACCACAGATGAAAACGAACTTTCAGCAATCATCCTTAATAGCCAATACTTCGTATACAGTATTGTAGGCGTAATCATTTATGTGTCCCTGTAAATGAAATCAAATGCGATGTACATCATATTCTACTGTAAGCAGTTTGTAGCAAACTTCAATAACATATATCAATTTCATTACGTTTGACATCATGCAATTTAATTAAAATACGCTACGAGCAGTTTTTTTCCCCGTAGACGATAATAAAAGTGAACTCTCTTCTGTGACCTGTAAGTGAATGATAAATGCTTTGTACCCCTTATAGAAAGCATGATTTAGTGCACCTCATAAATTCACATAAATTTCATTAAGTTTGTAACAGAGAAACATCATTAAAATACGCCGCAAATGATTTTTCTTCACAGACGATAATACAGCTGAAACTTTTGAATCCCTCAGTACACCACAGTAAGTACTAGACATAACAAATTACACTATTCAAAACAATTAAAGGTTATTGAAAGTACTGTATAAAATAACTGTATAATCGAAACTTCTTTTGCAGAAAATGGAAGAAGAGAGTAACAAATGCAAATTTTTCTCATTTTCAAACTTCGGAGTATGCAAATTTTGAATTTGACGTCAAAAACGACGCTTTAGCAGCAACGAATGAAATTTGTCTTTCAACTTACTGAAAGACAAAGCGGAAAACAATGATTGACATTCAGTAAGTGCTTTATTTCGACCAGTGCTATGTCTGAACGAAGTCATTTAACTGAATCAAAAACTTGGAAAGTTACTGGTCCGTTAAAGGGGGGGCCAAACACAAGTCGAAGTAGCAGAAGCCACTGGAGTTTCACAAATTGATATTTTCAGAATCTGGAACCGTTTTTTGGAGACTGGAAATGCAGGCTGAAGACCAGGGCAAAGTCGTAGACGTGAAACAACGCCCAATGAAGATCGATATTTAACGCTAACGGCTCGGAGACGCCGAAATATGAATCTCTTCTTCAACAATACTTTCGCTCGACTACTGGCACCACAGTTTCAACTCAAACTGTCCGAAACTGGCTCCATGCTATAGATCTGTATGCAAGCAGACCAATGGCATGTATTACGTTAACAGCAAGGCACCGTGGCGCCCTCAGGTAGTGGGTAACAGAACATGTGACTTGAACATGTGTTTTCTCTGGCGAGTCCCGTTTTTCTGTTCATTCTGATAATAGGCGTACTTTCATCTGGAGGGAACGTAGCACTAGAAAAAATCCTGTGTTCATACAAGGAAGTGTCAGATTTGGCAGTGAGGGAGTGACAGTCTATGCTGGCATCTCCGTTGATGGGCGTATACATCCAACCTATACATCATTCGAAACGGGGCTCTGACAGGTTAGCGATACAGGGATGAAATCCTCAGACCTATTGTAGTCCCTTATGCTGCAGCAATTGGAGATGACTTCATGTTAATGGACGAGAATTTCAGGCCATATCGTGCTCACTTGGTGGATGATTTGCTATTCAAGGAAAGAATCATACGAATGAAATGGCCACCGTGTTCTCCGGACATGAGCCCAATAGAGCAAGTTTGAGACATTCTAGGCAGACGAGTTTCTGGAAACTCCCCAAGAACTGGAAAGAGCTCTTATGGAGAAGTGGGACAGAATACTACAGCTCCTCATTAATACCCCCAATCGCTCCATACCTCAAAGATGTTCAACGTTGCTGGCGTCCGGGGAAACCATACCTCCTACTAAAAAAAGGAAGGAAATACCTTTTTTTATTCGTTTTATATCATATGCACAAATTGTGTTTTTTCCTGTACCCAAATGCTCAATTCAATGCATTTTTTTTTCTGCCAAACATGCGTAATTTTTTTCACATACAGCCTACCACTCTGTCGATTATGTATCTATCATCTAAACAATTTCCCAGCCGTAAGATTTACCTATAAGCTCAATATCCTTTAATTGCTTCGAACAGTGTATATAGAAACCATCTTCTAATACATATCAATAATGTGTTTAAAATAGTTTAACATCATTAAGATACACCGCAAATGATTCTTACTCATAGCCCATTATGTAACAGAATACTTTTGAATGCCCGTATAAATGAAGTATATATGCTACACACTTCATTTTCAGTACCGAACATGCCCAATAACGTATATCAATTACATGGCAATCCAATTATATTTACACGAGTTAAAGCTCGGACAGACAGACAGACAAACCCATTTCATAAATACTTTCAACTATATGTTGGAAAGTGTTAAAAAGTCACGTCATCATTAAGGGGGCTGGTCACTCAGCTTTGGAATTCTCCTCGGTAATGTTAAGTCTATGGACTTTTGATGCATTCGTATATTTAAAATATCTTCTCGGAAAATTCATATTTTTAACATCATTTTCTGTGTACTCTTCTTAAAGGAATCTCTTTTTTTTCTTAGTTTTCAAAATATTTCTAAAATCTACGCTGAATTTAATGTTTTATGCGTTAAAAGCGGGTGAACTGTGAGTAAGATTTTAACACTTCCTATAAAATTAAGTCTATACTTTAGAAATATTTTGAGAACTAAGCAAAAAAAAAGAGACATTTTTTAGGAAGTCTGCACAAAAAATAGAGGTTAAAAATATTAATTTTTAATAGATTATTTATTAATAGATATTTTAAATATACGAATGCATCAAATGCCAATAGACTTTACATTAGTGAAAGGAAATCGCAAGCCACCTTAACCGTTTGGTATACTATTTCTACTTAATCTTAATCCCCAAGTACTACAATTGCACCAGAATTTTGGAATAAAATTCTCTCTGCATAATAAACGTGAATGAAGAGCTTTTACTCATTTTCAAATTAGTTTACTCGTAAATTCTAATGTTATTCAATCATTTCAACATTTCAGCGGCAAAAGTACTCTGCTCTAAAAAGGTTAAACATTACATAAAATAACAGAAACTATCTTTACTATTGTTGAAAATTATTAAGTTCGTAAGTTTTAAATAACTGTAAAAAAATAGCGCAATCACATACTGAGAATATAGTAAAAGAAAAAGAATTTTGCAATCACATATTGATTAAGGTAGAGACATGACGGAAAAATAAATGAGAACGCCTGGTGATTCTGCCACAGATAATTGTGCTCAAAAATTGGGGTACCAGTCGATTAAGAATAATGTCTACTATTAAAAGCGCGTAAAAAAAACTATGCTTAGGTGGCTTCGAATTTATATAAAACTTTCAAATTTTGGAGTTATTCCAAATTCGGATTCTTAGAAAGAGATTTTCTTCACAGCTCATCTCCTTTGGCTTGGAAGGTTTAGAATTATAACTATTGGAAATTTTGAGTTCCTAAAATTAATTTTTATTCATGCGTTCTGAAATCCCATTTGCATCTTATTTTGTATAAATACTATGCTTTTAAAGAAATGTAAAAAAAAAAAAAAAAATTGTTTTACTTTTATATGTCTAATACTTTATGTACGGAATATGAATTATGACATTAATAATCGGAAAACATATTAAGTATAACCCATGTTTTAGTAGAATAAACCTCTTACAAAGAGAGGACTCGAAGCGCAGTTGGCAGAGCGCCAGACTTCTAAATTTTCGCTATAGGAGCTGTTGTTAATTCGAAATCACGGCAAGGATTTTTTTTCCCCTCATGATCAATTATTTTCGAACCACAATTAAAAATATGCATCTAATAATTTAAAATTAAGACAAATATACATAAAGATATGTTTCTGGGCGCACACATGTAGGTTTATTTATTTACAGAAAGAAAGAATTTTATTGCAACATATGAAAGGGGGCATTCATATGTGCAGTATACAGGCATCCCTCAACTTACGTAAGTAATGCGTTCCGTAAACTTTTGCGTAAATCGAATTTGTAAATTTCTTAGGTGAAATTTCGTCAGAAACTGCAATATTTATTATATATATATAATATATACATTATTTACACAGTATTATTTTATAAATAAAGTAGCATGCAGTAGTATTTACTTGGATATAAACTATAAAAGTATGAAAAAAATATAAAAACAAATTGAAAGAACACTTTTGAAATAAAAAGAATCTTGTGGAATATGGGATTTATAAATTTAACATTTATGAATTAATTTATATCAATTTCGAATCTACATCAAACGAACAGCTTTGAAGCTGGAAGAAAAAATACACTCGTTCCTCTTCACCGAAACTTTAAAATTAGGATTCGTTATGGTTTGAATTCAGCTAACAAAATTGTAACGGTTGAACAGTCTCTTTTTTTGGCTCATTTTAATTAGATTTGTGTTTGTTTTGTTAAAGATTTGATTGCATATCCCAATAAAAATATAACTATATCTAATATATGAAACTATATTATTATTGTGGTTTTAATCTGCATAATTTATTTATAAAACAATTATAAAAAGTATGCAAATGCGTATCAAACGCGCTAGTATGTTCATAAATGTAATTTTCGAAATTTCTTACGTAAGTGCGAATTTACGTAAGTTGAGTATTACGTAAGTCGGGGGATGCCTGTATACGTATTTCTTTTACATTCAACATTTTTGCATTTTTGTAAATTTAATATTTAGTTTTACTTACAATTATTTATATTTATTTTACAATTACTTACATATATTTTACAATTACGTACCCATATTTTACAATTATTTTACTTTTACGCCTATACCATGTACTTAAAAAATAAATGTGTACTATTAAAATTGAAGGTGTGAACCGGCGTGATAATTATCATAAAAACATGTGAAACACAAACTTTTGCAACAGCGTGCACAAATAATAGAAATGTCTTTTGAACAGAAGAATGCTATTTCAATAAGATCGAAAAATTAATCACCAAAATGGCCACTTTTGACGGGACACAATTTCCTGTTTCGTACATGAGTTTCGTCACCATTAACAATGTTCTATAAATGTATGGTGTGGCGCTTTTCAAAACTGCTTGGTCTCATATTTTACAGCAATGTATTGACTGGTGACCGATTTCTACACCTCATCCTGTTCCAATACATGTGGTTTCAGTTAGAGGGAACGCCACCTCTTCATACTTCTGTGGTAAAGCACTGGCTAAATCAAGAGTTTCCAAACGGTTGTCTTGGCTTACAAGGACCGGTCTAATTTCCTCCCAGATATCCGGATCTAACGACTTTGGATTTTTATTTATGTGGGCGTTTACGTAGAAGTGTTTACTTGACGTCGTCGATAGACATGCAAGACCTTTGACAAAGAATTAAACACGCCTGCCGTGGTATGACTACAAACGAATCGGATCGAGTGCACAGGAATATTGTTAGATGAACACAACTATGAATTGGCATCAGTTGTGAACATTTCAAGCAATTACTGTAAAAATCTCAATTTATGTTCTATTTTCTCAGTATTTGTTCTATTATCTCCATTTACGTCCTATTTTTAAAATGTTCTATTCAGCAAACGGGTGTAATTAAATGCTGCAAACGTATTAAATCGCCTTTCAGTAACGTATGTTTTTGTAGATGATCCCAATATTTCATTCCAAATGTATCGATATCACATTGCTCAGAGGTATGCTTTCAGAGGTATGCTTCATCTGATAGACGAGTGCCCTAATGATTCAAAATAAAGAAAAAATGGTCAGCAGCGAAAATTTTTTTATTTAACTGAGGTTTAAATTAAACTTGCGAGTTTAATTTTTCTTACCATTTTACCCCTATAATTTTTTATTTTCTTCTAAATTTTTACCTATAATGAATTTGCATAGTACCCACAGGACATTCAAATAAGAAATAATAACAATGTAGTACTTTTAATACAGAATTTTTGTATAACATTGTTTAAAGGGGTGTTAAAGAAGGGACGGTAAGGTAAAAAAAGGAAATGGTATTGAAAAAAGGGACGAAATGGTAAAAAAAAGGGACGGTAAGGATGGAACTGTAAGGAAAATTACCACCTATTTTTAGGAAAATCATGGTAAGACTAAGTGATAGCCACAATGTTCATTGATTTTTAGAAACAGTTGTTAACATTGGATTAAATTAATTTTTTTTAAATTTACCTCTAAAAGTGCAGGAATAAACCTTGGGGACGGTGAGACTACCAATAAAGCCACGATGCTTGAAATTGATATTTAAATGCTGATTTAAATTCTACAGTAAATTTCCTGCCAAAGAATTTTAGACATTATTTCTCTAGCATACATCTGCATGAGAGAAAACTTGGTAAAAATTCTGTGGCTGCATCTGAAAGGATTTTCTGTATAATTTTAGAAGAGAGATGGTAAGGAATCTAAAACCCAGGGACATAGTTTAAAAAATAATAACAACCCTAAAAATGTGTGCAGGTTAATTTTTAGCTACGTATTTATATAAAACAATAGTTTCAGCTTCAGAAAAAAAAATTACATTGAAATATTTTTATTGAAACAATTTTATCCAGACAGCTCCAAACTTAAAAATTAGCATCAGGGACACGGGACGGTATAGGAGTTTTCCAGGTGTTTGGACCCCAATATCGTCCAAAACTTATTTATCTCGTTAATATTGTTGTGCAATCATGCAATGGGATGTTCCCCAGTATATAAAATTAAAAAAAAGCAAAAAAGTGTATTAAAATAAAAATTATTATTCAGGAACATGAAAGTCAAAATCAAGACATTATTTGTACTTCAATGATGACCGCTCTAAAGTGATAAGAGGGCCCAGGTATATCAGGTAGTAAGATCTATTCATAAGAAAAGGCGTATAGAATATGCAAAAGAGCATTGTCACTAGACTACTGAGCTGTAGAGATGAATAACATGGTCTGATAAATTGAGACGTTATTGGTATTCCAATGATGATCGCTCTAAAGTGATAAGAGTGTCCGGATATATCAGGTAGTAAGAACTTTTCATGAGGGAAAGCATGTACAATATGCAAAAGAGCATTGTCACTAGACTACTGAGTTGTAGAGATGAATAATATGGTCTGATAAATCAAGACGTTATTGTTATTCCAGTGATGACCGCTCTAAAGTGATAAGGGTGTCCGGATATATCAGGTAGTAAGAACTATACATCAGGGAAAGCATGTACAATGTGCAAAAGAGCATTGTCACTAGACTGTTGAGCTGTTAAAACGAATAATATGGTCTGATTAATTAAGACGTTAATTGTATTCCAATGATGACCACTCTAAAGTGATAAGGGTGTCCGAGTACATCAGGTAGTGAGAACTATTCATGAGGGAAAGCATGTACAACATGTAAAAGAGCATTGTCTTTTGTTGACTGTTAAGCTGTAGAGGAGAATAATATGGACTGATGAATCAAGATGTTGCTTGTATTCCAATGATAGTCACGCTAAAGTGATGAAAGAAGATAGAGAAGCTTTATAATTTGATTATGTTATTCAAATATAAACAGCCACTAAATTTAACTTCACTGAAAGGTTAGTTGATCATATACTGGGCTAAACTTGATCTGGAATCATACTAATAATATGACTAGGAAAATTAAGGCTGTTACTAAGGGAGATGGGGATACAATATCACATTAATGAATGAATGAGTATTCCATATTTTCAAGTTTACTACAATAACATTTACTACAATAACAACTCAATTCCCTAACTTAAAAAATATTGGTTTTCTCCGTTTTAATATTACAACGAATTGTTCTTACGGACAGTTTAAATCAATTTTTTTTATGCATAGGCGGCAAAAAAAAGCTAATAAAAATATCATGATTTCTATCGAATTTTTTTTTAAAATTTAAATATTGAAATCTTATTCAATTTCATAAGCGTTAAAATTTCTTTTGAAAACTCTAAAACCAAAACATACGGACAGGCTTGAATGTTTCAATGCTGAGAACAAAAGAGAAGATTCTGGGAAAATTTTAAGTTTTCTAGATAATTTTTAAATCAAATTTTCGACTTTCAAAAGTTGCTTAAGTCATCTCTTTTCCATATTTGATTAATATCTCTGTGATCTTTTATTGATCGAATACAAGCATGATATCTCACGTCCTTCTAGGAAAGACAGTCAAAGACCTTCAATTATTTAAAACTGATTTTATAACAGCAGTGGCTCAAGTAATTGAAGAATACAATTGTACTACATACAATTATGCATTGTATATAAATTGTTTATTGAACTGCTTGTAGAAAAATTGATGCAATCATGCTTGTATTTTGTAAAATTAAAAGAAACTAAAGGAATTTGGAAGAAATTTAAAATCTTCTAGCGCTTTTAATGCTTCTCATTACAGTAAACTTCCGATTATCCATCTGTCACGGGACCGACTGTATGGCGATATATAATCGAAATAGACGGATAAAGGAAAGATACTACAAGACTGTTATAAAGATTACAATTCTATTCTTCAGTTTATAAAAAAGAATATTTAAATTCTTTTTTTTTTTATCTATTGCGTTCTTTCGTTAATACAAATCAAAATTGATAAAAAGAAATCAATTAAGAATACAGATTTAGAATTTTACAGAATAAATATGTAGTAATCTGTTTTCCTCCAAAGTAATCCATTATACATTTTTGTTTGCGTTTTGATGGCGCTTTTACTGCAGCAAGGTTACGAATTCTACGTAGTACTTGGGTTTTATCTGCTTCCTCTTTCATCTTAAACCAATTAATGTATTTAAAGATTAAAGTCTTTACTCCTGCATGACTAACTTCTGGATCACCATTCCGCGATTCATCACATCCAGGTTACCCTCTATTCAAAATATTTTGAATAATTTCATCATCCGTTAATTTTTGTACCAATATCTTTCTTGTTTTATCCCACTAGGATATCTGGTCTATCTCCAAAAGAAGTAAGATCGGAAAGAAAGGGGGGGGGGGGGGGGAATTATTATATAAACGCTAGCAACAGTTTCATTTTCGGTATTTAAGCCCTATTAAATATGCTACACAAAAATTATAAAATATATCAGTAACTTTAAAAGAGTTTATATATATATATGAATTTTGAAAACTAACAAATATGAAAATAAAAAAATGATAAAATAAACTTTCCAACACAGAAACTGCATAAATGTCAGTATCGATATGTCGTAATGGCCCCTTCCATTTTTTGCCTAGATTTGACTAGGAAAGTCTCCAACTGCCAGATCGCGATTTTGTCGAGAGTGGTGTCGTTGGAAAGCTCTTACCATGGGGATCAAGAAAATGTGTACAACTACCCGTCCGAATACAACTGGTGAAGAGTTACCGGCCGATGTATTTCTATCTTTATTGATTTCTCCAGGTCGCTAGCTACTCTGGAAAGACACTGTGTGGTACAAAAGAAAGTTGACGGATTACAGAGATTTTCAGAGAAGACAGTTTATGCTTGGAGAAAAAGTAACTTCACTAATGGTAATGCATTTCTGAATAGAAATGGCTGAAGCACGAGTGTTTCCAACACCAGGTACACACAATGAAAGGAGGTAGTGTTTCGCAGTTGTCACAGGTGTTATTACTTAAATTAAAGCATGCCTGTTCAACTGATAGAAAGACGGGATCCATGTCTCTAAGTAAAGCCCTTTGAAAGGGGTACTGACGCATGTAATCGAAGGTGGGCGACTAGTTACTTCCTGATGTTCATTAAAACGTACTCCAAGTAAGTGCAGTCCAATTAGTTATATATGATTGTGAAAATGTGGTCACAATGTTCTGTTTCTTACAAGAGGGAACATGGAACCTTCACCAACTTCACACTGGCAACAACAAGTTAAATAACTGTACTGTAAGTTGTCTTTTCTACCACACAGAGTGTCTTTCTTGCATAGTTAGCTACCTGGAGAAATCTATAAATGACAGAAATACATCGGCCTATAACTCTTCACCTGTTGCATTCGGAAGGGTAGTTGTATACAATTCCTTGATCCCCATGGTAAGAGCTTTCCGACGACATCACTCTCGACAAAATCCCGATCTGGCAGTTGAGGATCTTCCCTCGTAAGTATTCCAACTATTTAATGCTAGGGGAATCCTCAAATAGACTCAAAACGGGGATATCCATTTGGCGCCCAACTATACGGTGTTACCCTATTTTCCCCTACTCCTGCAGTGTTGATACTCGCGTGTTTTTCGACGTTGTTTTTCCAGTTGATGGTAACTCAGTTACTTAGGGTTGTTGTGTAGTCTTGAAACAGTTCAAGATACAATTGTTTTGTACAATACGATTTTATTTTACCTGATTGTATGTATGCTGATTGATTAACTGTATTATCGAATGAATGCAGCAAGAATTGCGCTGTCTGTCCGAAGTTTTGTAAGTTTAAAAGCAGTTAAAATGTTTTGATAGCAATTTTAAAAATACTAAATTTTTAACTCCTTAACGTTTTAACTTTCTGTAGATTCTTAAATCGTCGTTTTATCATTAATAATATCATGCATTGGTCGTTATGCGTGTAGCTTTAAAAGGTTAAAATCAACTAAATTACATAAAGTCAGTTGCAAGATAGCATCGATTAAATTTTTTAATATAATAAATAATGCATTGTACAATACGATTGCATTAGGTATGATTATGTTGTATACAGATTGATTGATCTTTTATAATTAATTCTGTTAAATCTTTTATAATTTAACAGAAATTATGGTTTTAAGCTTGAATTTTTTCAATATAAATATCAGTTAAAAAGATTCGAAGGAAAATTAGTTTTTTCGAGATATTTGTAAGAAAACTGACTATAATTTTCGGCTTAAAAATAAATGTTCATTGACTTTTTTCAGAATTTATATTTAAAATAAACAGGTTGTCCCCGAAAGATTGAAACACGCTTTAATTTTTCGGTTGGTGAAGATACGCTGTTCAAAAATTTGTGCTAGGTTGAACCCTCTTTTGATGATGCAGTAGCTGCAACCATAAATAGTTCAAATCTCGTTACCAACATTTGGAGCTCCAATTGAACCATAGCTCCAAATATTGGTACGAAGTTTCTTATGATTGCAGCTATTGCAGCAACAAAAGATGGCTCAACATAGCACAAAATTTTTAACAGTGTACGTTGGCAATATAAATTTCAAAAGTGGCCAAATTAATGTAGGATTTAGGGTTACATTGACAAGATATTTCTGCCATTAATATTCAAGAAATTACATTTTTTAAATTCTTATACGGTCGCTGGGTTCTGTAAGTTCTATTTAGGAAAGTTTTCTCCGTGCTCTGACAAGTACAACAATACAAATCTATTCTACGACCAAAACTTACCGATTTACAATACTTTAAAGTTCATGAAACTGCGGAATTTTCCTAACCTAAAAATTGTTTGTCAGCATCAGTGCCTGACAGCTCCAACATTGCAAAAACAATAAAGTATCATAATTTGTTGAACTTTGGTCGCAGAAGAAGGGTAGTTTTACTGTTGTACTTGTCAGCAAACAGAGAAAATATTTCTAATTATAACTTATAAAACCGAGGGCCGTATAAAAACATTAAAATTTTAACTTTTTAAAAATGAATGGCAAGACTATTTCAACAACATAAACTTAATTCCTACATTATTTTGAACACCTTTTCTTCCGTCAACATTGCCCATGTATCTCCAACAAGCAAAAGATTACAGCGCATTTAAATCTTTTGGAGTCACCCTATATGCTCATAATCTGTGAAAATTAAGTAATATTTATAGATTAAAATGTATTTAATGTGTTATTGGAGAGACACTTGGAAAAACTTCTTTTCCTGTAGAAATATACAAAAAAAAAGTAAATCTTTATTGCACAATAAACAAAAATTTCATATAGACTCAAATGTTCGGAAAAGTGTCTTTGAAATTCATTTTATGCTGTATAGTTTTAATTTATAAAAAATTTGTCTTTTTAAACTTTAAAATAATTTACACGAGCAGTTTTGTAATTCCCCTTATCTGAGCCTTTTACTGCATATATTTTTTAATAGCTACGTAAAATACGTTTAATGCTAGTCAAGATGTGTACAAAAAGAGCTATGTTTTTTAAAAAATCGGTCAATTTTATTATTATTATTATTGTTATGCAAAATACAGCGTTAGAGCTGCCAATCCTTATAATGTTTTAATACCGATTTTTTAAAAATGAAATCTGTGAAGGGGTGTACAATTCTCATCAGCCCAAATTAGTTTTAAAGCGGTTCTCAAATTCCCTGATTAACAACGCGAAACTTTCTGGCGCATTTTCTGATTCATTTTTAAACGTAAAGGCATAAAATTGGCAGGCCTGATTATTGAAGCTATTTGGGATCGAATAGTTTTTTCCATTTTTGAATAAATAAATTATTTATCGAGTTTAAAGCAATTCTTGTCGTGTTGTGACAAGTTCTCCCCCTTTCTCGTACTGCCGCGACGTGAATTCGGTTGAAAAAGCCCACTTTGACAATGTTTTCTGCAAGATCGTCTACTTTTACCAAAAATTGGAAATTACAATTCGGTTACATAGTTTCTGAATAAAAACACCTACAAATTTCATGAGTTTTCCGAACAAAGATAAATTAAAAAAATGTGCCAAAAAGTAGCCAGTTCGAATTTGAGAATAGCCTTATAGTTTAACTGAATATGAAGTTTCGTGGAATTCGGTTCATGAGCTACAAGGGCCACAAAATATGTGTAAAACACAGGCAAGTAGAGAGACAGCCAAATTAAGATAAGCCTAAAATAGTTAAATCGTATGCAAAACATCCTAACACACGTGAATCTGTTGAAAACCGGAATTTTTCTTCTTATTTAAAAATTCAATGTTTTCTTTTTATCAATGCAGTCAATATTTTATTCTTATGAATAAAAGAAGAAAAACGAAAATTTAAAAAAAATGCATAAGCGCTAGCAGCTTAGATATGAATCACAACATCTTAAATCTATGCAATTTTAAAACTCAACACTTCATACTTTCTCGTAATTTACTGATAATACTAATAATCCTCAAAATAATAGCCTCATAATCCTTAGAATTTTTCCTTCAATGTGTCCATCAAAAGTTCCGCATATTTAAGCTGAAACCATAATTATTGATCCATTTTCCGGAATCTAGTTTAATTTATTGTGAAGCAGTAAAAGATAATTTATTTTAATAACCCTATAGGATGATTAAAAATAAAAGCATAGGATGACTTTCATTTCACCTTTAATGTCAGTAGCAGTCTCGTAGAAAACTTTTCTTCAAACGTGGAAAATAAGTTTTCGGGAGACAAACAACGGAGGAGAATGATGAATAATTTCACACGAAAATGAAATTTTCTCCGAACAAAGTAAAGGCTTTCAACATAATTTTTGATCGCAGACAGTCTTCGCAGTGTCACATTTAAACTTATTAACCCTTTATGCCCCGACAGTACTTTAAAGTACCATTAAAATAACTTGTTATAAAATTATAGGCATCCCCTGACTTACGTATTACGCGACTTACGTAAATTCGCAGTTACGTAATAAATCTCGAAAATTACATTTGTGAACATACTAGCACGTCCAACACGCAGTTGCATACTTTTGATATTTATCTTATAAATAAAATATATTGATATAAACCACAGACGTAATATACTTGATATACAAGATAGAGTTATATATTTATTGATATATAAATCATATCTATATCATATCATAATCATATCATAATCATAATCATATTGATATATAATCAAATCTATAACAAACAACTTAATAATATCATAAGACGAAACGCAGTTTTTCACCTTGACATAACATAACAAAACTTCACATTACATAACATAACTTCATAACATAACTTCAACATAAAATAAATAATGTGAACATTAAAAAGGTTCACAATCTTACTTAAAAGGCGACTAATGCAATGAAAAAGATGCTACAAGTCTAAAATATACATTTTATTTAAAATTTCTTAGTACTTTCAAGCCTTCCAGGCTCATCATCAGAGAATATCTTAATAACTAAATGTTGTTTATTTATACAAAATACGTCACTTTGTTTTGAAAATAAGAGAGCCAATAATTACTGGAGTTGAAAGTAGAAGTAGCAGTAGCAGTTTCTTGGATTGAATTTAATTAGTGGAAATATATATTGTTATTATTAATTGCAGTTTCATTTATTTTATGACATCACTTTGTTTCTCATACGTCACTTTCCGTGGGTAGAAGAAAATATTTAACTTCTGTACTTTAAATTTTAATACGTCACTTTGCTCATGTTTTCAGGATTTCATTTCTGGATATTGAACCACAAACTGGGGATATTGTACGACAGGACGTCGTAACATACTTGATTGCTTTTACACAGGATTTTTATTGATTCTCTTATAGTGGATGCGTAATAATTGGATGTTGGGAATATGGTTTTTGCCTGATCAAAATCTATTGCGATATTCTGATTGGAACTTAAATGAGAGAGAGTTGTGGATTGACGACAAAATTTTATGTCTGCTTTATGTTCTTTTATTCTTTCTTTGAGTTTTCTTTTGGTCATTTCGATGTACTCTATTAGTCTAGTGCTGTCAGTTCTAAAAGGAATAGTATATACCGGGTGTCCCAAAAAGGACTGACTGATTTTAAAATTCAATAACTTGCAAACGGTGACAGATATTTAAAAAATTCTTGCAGGAGGGTTAGGCATAAGGTCAAAAGTTTTATTACAGTGATTTTCAATTTTAGTTCGATTTACAAACAATAGATGGCGCTGTAAGCAATAGTCGCTAAATTCAGGCTCGATTTTTGGTACTTCGTGGCCCGGATAATACATTTCCATCTCCTTTTTCTGCATGGAACAAGATAAAAGACCAAAAATCGAGCCTGTATTTAGCGACTATTGCTTACAGCGCCATCTATTGTTTGTAAATCGAACTAAAATTGAAAATCACTGTAATAAAACTTTTGACCTTATGCATAACCCTCCTGCAAGAATTTTTTTAATATCTGTCACCGTTTGCAAGTTATTGAATTTTAAAATCAGTCAGTCCTTTTTGGGACACCCGGTATGTTACCGTTAAAGTGTAAAATTCACTTATTTCATAAAATACATAGTTATTTCATGAAATAACTAGCCAAGTCCGTTAAAGTGTGTAAAATTTTTGGATTATATGGTTTAACTAGTTATTTTATAGAATAACGATTGCCTAACCGTTAAAGTGTAAAATAATCATTTTGACATTAAAACAAATCCGTTGTTTTGGAAATTAACTGATGGTAAATATATAAAGTCACTCGAAAACTACATTTCAAATTATTAATAGATGAATTGATAAGTAATACATAAAAACGGAATATATAATATAATAATATTTTTATATTAGTAAATCAGTAATAGAACATAACAGAATGCAGTATGGAAATAGTTATATTTAAATTTTTATAAATTATAATTACGTAATTATTAGGTATTTTGTCCTATTGGCAAAAACATTTACACTTTTTACAACATATCACAAAGATTTTATCAAAAACGCAAAATATAAATAATTTTTACAAAAGAAACAACAACAACAACAATACTAATAATAATAATTTTAAATATCATTAAAAAATGGTATGCTGGCAGGAATAATTATGTTATTTAATAGCAACACTTCATAAACTTATTTTTAAAAATTAATAATGCAAGAGCATTTTAATTTAAAATTTATGAAATACTTTCATTTCATTTTCCATTATTTATAAGAGCAAGGATCGCTGTGATGACACTTAGATTTGCATTGCATATTATTTTTGATACAGGCACACTTTTTATTATCACACAGTGCTTACTTCTGCAATCGAATTCAACATTTCTTTCACGAGTAAGCATAGCATTGTTTTTCTTTGTTTCACGCTTTTTTAACAAGGATTCCAACCGCTCTTGCATTAAGGTTTTCTTATTTGTCGACTGATCTTTCATATCTGTAGAACTCATTGTTTTAAAAAAAGATTGCAAAAATCTTTGAGAATATTCCCAAATGAAAAACGCTAACATAAATTTACTGCTTACAAATTTATGCAAGTTCAATACACATATCGACAAAACATGCACTCCGAAAGACATTTAGCAACGAAGAAAAGGTCTAAGAAGAGATCTAAGAAAAAACTGACAAAAACCAGCTATAATCGGTTTAAAAGGCTTTCGTGTGCCGTATTTAGTACTTTAACGGTTAGAGAATCGTTATTCTATAAAATAACTAGTTAAATCGTAAAATTCAGTATTTTTATACACTTTAACGGACCTGGTTAGTTATTTCATAAAATAACTAAGTATTTTATGAAATAACGGATTATACGCTTTAACGGTAACATATATATATATGTCCATATATATATATATATATATATATACCTGAATTTTGTTCAGCTGTAACTCTCGAATTTTTAAACCGATTTGGATGAAATTTTTCATATGCATAGTTCATACTAATGTCTCTACCAAGTTCGTTGGCCAGCTTCATCCGCCATCTTGTTTCAAAATGGCGGCCATTAGAACTTTTTGAAATTTTTTTATGTTTCCTAACATTGTATACTTATAGAAAATGTTATGTTTCACAAAATGTAAACTCTTATGTATCATTTTAAACAGAATGTTAGAAACATTAAAAGATATTTTAAAGAGTCACACAGTGTAAGCTAATAACATAGGTCATTTTAAGAAGAAAGTTAGGAAACCTAAAAATTTCCAAATGTGTTCACAAAATTCAAATGGCCGCCACTTTGAAATAAGATGGCAGATGAAACTGGCCAACGAACTCGGTTGAGGCATTAGTATGTACTAAGGATATGAAAAATTTCATATAAATCCGTTAAAAAATTCTAGAGTTACAGCATGACAAATTTCAGATATAAATATATATATATATATATATATATATAATTTTATTAATATTATTAATATTTATTGTTAATTTATTAAAATTAAAACACTGAATATGGTTAATAATGATTATTAAAAATAAATGATTGATTTTTGTATTTTATTATTCTTTTCAATTAAGAATTATTATCTTTGTTAAAATCCTTTTGAGCGCTACTGTAAAATCTAAAAAATTTAAACAATTGCGATTAAATAATCTTCCTAGCTACAAGCATAGTTTATTCATACTTTTAATAATAACCACTTTTCTTAATCGATTGAAACCCCGATATTATGAACATATTAAGCTGCAAAAAATCATCAGGAGTACTCATATATTTTTTCTCATGTCTCTACTTTAATCAATAATGAATTGCAAAATGCATTTTCTTTTTCTATTGCTCCTGCATGCGCTTATGTCACGTTTTTCAGTTGTTCATAACTTAACAACTGTGAAACTTTTAAACACTGCACGAAAGTTATTATGTTATGTAATTTCTGCATCTTATGGTTATTGATACGTCCTTTTAAACAGAATCTAAATATATTTATTTTGTTATTCTTTCTATGTATGTTTATGTCATGTTTGTTGAATTATTCATGCCCTTACAATTGTTCTATTGTTAAACATTTGTAAAGCCTTTGTTTTATCTTATACTATAATGCGAGCAAAAATTGTGTGTATGTGTGTGTGTGTGTGTGTGTGTGTGTGTGTATGTAAATTTTATCTTAAAAACGCCTCTAACGATTTTGACGAAATTTTGAATTTCGCCATTTTCGGGCATGAGAATACCATTGGGCTAGGTCACGTGTTCGAGAAAATTCGATTAGTGGGTCATTTTGGGTCATAATGGGTCAAAGTCAAGCTAATTATATCTAAAAAACGGCTCAATCGATTTTGACTAAATTTTATATCCAACCGTTTCTCGGCACGAGAAAACTATTGGGCTAGGTCACATGTTCGAGAAATTTCGATTAGTGGGTCATTTTTGGGTGACTATGGGTTAAGCCAATTTTATCTAAAAAACGGCTCTAACGATTTTGACTAAATTTTGTATACTACATTGATTTTAACACAATTATTCTAATTGGTAAACAAATCATATCAGATGTAAATTTCCAACTGAGCGAAAAATGTCCGGACCAGGATATGAACCAGGGATGTCCTGGCTGAAGTCGCCAGTGCCCTGCCGTATGAGCTATCACGGACGAATCTGGTGGGACTTTCTCACCCAGCTAACCTTGATGATTATAGCATCTGGTCTGAAACCTGGTTCAGCTCAACAGAATAAATCTCAGGTAATGGAACTCCAGAAATCGCTGGATACGAAATTACACTAGATTAATTTTAACACAATTACTGTAATTGGTAAACATATCATATCAGATGTAAATTTCCAACTGGGCGAAAAATGTCCGGACCAGGATTCGAACCAGGGATCTCCTGGCTGAAGCCGCCAGTGCTCTGCCATCTGAGCTATCCCGGACGAATCTGGTGGAACTTTCTCACCCAGCTAACCCTGATGATTATAGCATCTGGTCTGAAACCTGGTTCAGCTCAACAGAATAAATCTCAGGTAATGGAACTCCAGAAATCGCTGGATACGAAATTACACTAGATTAATTTTAACACAATTATTCTAATTGGTAAACAAATCATATCAGATGTAAATTTCCAACTGGGCGAAAAATGTCCGGACCAGGATTCGAACTAGGGATCTCCTGGCTGAAGCCGCCAGTGCTCTGCCATCTGAGCTATCCCGAAGGAATCTGGTGGAACTTTCTCACCCAGCTAACCTTGATAATTATAGCATTTGTTCTGAAACCTGGTTCAGACACCTGGTTTTCGCCCAGTTAGAAATTTACATCTGATATGATTTGTTTAATAATTAGAATAATTGTGTTAAAATTAATCTAGTGTAATTTCGTGTCTAGCGATTTCTGGAGTTCCATTACCTGAGATTTATTCTGTTGAGCTGAACCAGGTTTCAGACCAGATGCTATAATCATCAAGGTTAGCTGGGTGAGAAAGTTCCACCAGATTCGTCCGGGATAGCTCAGATGGCAGAACACTGGCGGCTTCAGCCAGGAGTCCCTGGTTCGAATCCTGGTGCGGACATTTTTCGCCCAGTTGGAAATTTACATCTGATATGATTTGTTTACCAATTAGAATAATTGTGTTAAAGTTAATCTAGTGTAATTTCGCATCCAGCGATTTCTGGAGTTCGATTACCTGAGATTTATTCTGTTGAGCTGAACCAGGTTTCAGACCAGATGCTATAATCATCAAGGTTAGCTGGGTGAGAAAGTTCCACCAGATTCGTCCGGGATAGCTCAGAAGGGAGAGCACTGGCGGCTTCAGCCAGGAGATCCCTGGTTCGAATCCTGGTCCGGACATTTTTCGCCCAGTTGGAAATTTACATCTGATATAAATTTTGTATTTTGTCGATTTCGATTACGAGAAGACTAATAGGATAAGTCACATTTTAGAGAAAATTCGATTAGTGGGTCATTTTTGGGCCACTGTGGGTCAAGCAAAGTTTATCTAGAAAACGGCTCTAATGATTTTGACGAAATTTTGTATTTTATCGTTTTCGGGCACGAGAATACCATTGGGCTTGATTGCATGTTCAAGTAAATTCGATTAGTGGGTCAGGGTAAAGCTAATTGAATCGAAAAAAGGCCAAAAACATTTCGACAATATTTCGTAATATATCGGGCATGAGATGACTATTGGACTAAGTCTGTACGAGAAAAATCGATTAGTGGGTCATTTTGGGTCAAATGGGTCAAGTTCAAGCTAATTATATCTAAAAAACGGCTCAATCGATTTTGACTAAATTTTATATCCAACCGTTTTTCGGCACGAGAAAACTATTGGGCTAAGTCACATGTTCGAGAAAAGTCGATTAGTGAGTCATTTTTGGGTCACTCCCAGATAGCATGAACATTAGCAGCAAGTTTGATATCTCCTTATATATCCTTGCCGTGACAAATTTGAATTGTGAAATTCGCAGCAAATTTTCCGCAAGGTATACCTTCACCCACTTGCATGAGTAGTTTGTTGTGAAACTGATGGCAAGACTATCTTTAATTCACGAAAGTGACGAAAGCAAAAAATCCCTCTGGTGAGAGAATAGACAATCAGAAGATACGCAAAAAATTGCAGAAATTTCATTTGGTTGGCACCGCTTTTTTTAAACGCTATACTTATCAAATGCCCAAAAAGGCTCGAATTGAAAAGTATAAATATTACTCTAACCTGTTTATGGTGGTAAAAGCGGTGCATGTACCTTAACGGTGCGTATACATCAATAGACCTGATCAGGTCTATATGGACCCCTTCGAAGGGGTTAAACTTACAGTGTAACAGTTGTAAACAGTTAATGTGGCATGAGAAGATTAACACTTTGCAGTAAGTTTGCAGTATTTTTGATTTCTCGTTTGTCGTTAATTTGCAATAAATTTGATACAGCATGAATTCAACTTGCACGACAAGTTAGCTGCAAGTTCAAAGTGTAGTGACTTCGGCGTTTGCGTTATCTTGCTGTAGTCTTGTTTTGAACTTTCAGTCTTGTCATGCTGAGCTTGGTGCAACTTTGCAGGTTTTCAAAAAGCAAGACTTCTGCAAAATTTCTGCAAACTAAAAATGCTATGTGGGCTGTGGACCAAGCTATTTCTATCTAAAAAACGACTCAAACGATTTTGTCAAAATTTTGAATTATACAGTTTCTAGGTATGAGAAGACCATTGGTCTAAGTCACATGTTCGAGAAAATTCAATTAGTGGGTCATTTTTGGGTCACTGTGTGTCAAGCTAATTGTATCTTAAAAAAGGCTCAAATGATTTTGTCAAAATTTTGTATTATACAGTTTCTAGGTATGAGAAGACCATTGGGCTAAGTCACATGTTCGAGAAAATTCAATTAGTGGGTCATTTTTGGGTCATTGTGGGTCAAGCTAATTGAATCTTTAAAAAAGGCTGAAACGATTTTGACAAAATTTTGTATTTTACTGTTTCCGGGCACGAGAAGATCATGGGTTACGTCACATGTTCGAGAAAATTCGATGAATGGGTCATTTTTGGGTCAATGTGGGTCAAGTTAATTTTATGTAGAAAACAGCTTTAATGATTTTGATTAAATTTTGTTTTCTATCGTTTTGGGGTTTGAGAAGACCATTGGTCTAGGTTGCATGCTCAAGAAAATTCGATTAACCAGTCCTTTTGGGTCACTATGGGTCAAGGTTTAGCTAATTTTATCTAAAAAATGGCTCAAACGATTTTGACAAAATTTCTTATTACACTGTTTCCTAGCACGAGAAGACCATTGGTATAGGTCAGATGTTCGATAAATTTAGATTAGTAGGTCCTTTTGGGGTTACCGTGGGCCAAGCTAATTTTATCTATAAAATGACTTTAGCGATTTTGACTAAATTTTGTATTCTATCGTTTTAGGCTTCGAGAAGAGCATTGGTTAGGTCGTGTGTTCGAAGAATTTCGGTTAGTGGATCCCTATGGCTTAGGATCATGCCAATTTTATCTAAAGAGCAAGCATTATACTGTGAGAATGAAATATGAAATTGAACACAAGGCTAATTTTGACCGAGCTAAGCTCGGTCATGCTCGCTAGTATTTCTTTATAGATAACATTTATTCCATAGTAACAAATCAGTATTGTAATATTGTAGTACAATGTGGGCGAATATTGAATTCATTGAAGTGTATATCCAGTGAAACACCAATATTGGTTAACTATTGCTTTTACATTCGATATATTTACAATGGAACATCTATATTACATAAATATTGCGGATGAAATGTCGGACTATTTATTGTCAATATTGCACTAATATTAGAAAAATATAAACACTGTGCAACTTGTATGTCAATATCGCCATTATTAGCCATGGTACACTATACTGACCAACACTCTCAAAAAAAACTTTCTCCAATTCACAGAAATTCTACTGGCAGCAGTACTGCCGGCATATTTCCGTGAATTGACGACTATTCGTTTCTTCCCCCTCCGTTACAAGAGTAAAATATCCGTCAATTGAATAAAGTTGGGAAAAGGAAAAGCGGCAGACGTTGGATTCGAATCAGCCATAGTTGTACAATAGCGAAATGCTTTGAAGTAAATATATTCATTTCAGATGGGTATGGCTTGATCAATTTCTTTAAAAAGCTTTTAATTTTGAAGTTCATTTCTGGAAGATTTCGTCTTTAATAATATTGTGGCTGGGGTTTTTATATTTTAGCATTAATGTAGGATAAAAATATGAATTTTAAATATTTTTACGTTGATTGTTAGAGGTAAAACATGAATATTATATTTTTACTCGATAAGATTTTTTTGAGTAATATCGATTTTTTTTCATTTAATTTTTTTAATTAAAATATCTTTAATGCTATAAAAAGTGATAGAAAATCTTTATTAAGATTGACGATCGATTAAGAAACGATCGTCAATCTTAATAAAGATTTTCTATCACTTTTTATAGCATTTTTTAACTTTATCTGTTTATAAGTGATTATTATACATGTGTTTAAAATATCTTTTTAATTTGTTGATTTAAAGTATATTTTAAATGCGAATATTTATTTATAAACAACTTTATAAATTCAACTTTATTTAACTTTATTCAACTTATTCAACTCTAAAAAATAAATTGTGAGTACTTTTGAATGAATGAGAAAAGTAATTGTTATTTATTTTTAAATTCGAAAACTCTTTTGTATTTTTTAATTAAATTAGAAATCTTAATTAATAGAATTTTTGGTTTTTCATTTTAAAAATAAATTCGGATTTATTATTAATAGACCTAATACGCATGCGTGCTAGGAATGAACGGAATTTTTACCTCTTTTTTAGGCGTTCGGGGGAGAATTCACGGATAAAACATGTTTTCTAGGAGTACGGAAATTATTTGTTAAAAATTAAGGAATAATTTAGTGTATATTGACGAGTTTTTCTGACAGTGCAGACATACCCAGAAGAAAAAACACCAGCCCTGTATTTTTGCTATTATGGTAAGAACGTGCATTCTTATACCGATTACAAAAAAAGGAAGCTTTTCAGTCTCTAAGTATACAGGATGCTTGTGTACTCTTAAAACAAGAACGAAAAGTCATGCGTATGAAACACTTTCCAACATATTCAGAATACTGTAACAGAATTTCACAGCTTACACACAGATGAAAGACGATTTTGGAAAACACATAACGCACTTGAAAACCCGATTTCTGCTATTACCACCAATAGTAAGGGAATATCCGAATTTTTTGGTGCAGCTCTGTATATGATCTATAGATTTGTATCTATACTACATAGTACTCTAAATGTACACATAGCATACTTGAAAATTAACGTTCAGCAGTTTCAGTTAATAAACGGAAAGGTACTTGAGAACTTTTGTGCAAGCCTGTATATGATCTATAGAATTTATATACACCAGTAATAGCAAAAAAAATTGTTAAATTTAAAAACGTGTAACATAATTGAAAAAGCATTACCAGCAATTATTGCTCATTTTCCTCTGCAGCCAAATTTTTTTGTCTGTCACTATAAATCAACGATAAATTCCACACACACCATATTCTACAGTAAGTGCCTTGTAGTACATCTCAGTGACATATATCAATTTTAATATGTTTAAAATAGTGTAAATCATTAAAATACACCGCAAACGATCCCCCCGCCCCCAAACGATTTTTCCCAAAGATCGTAATGTAAAGGAATTCATTTCTAATTTTTCGGCTATTTCTTTCGCTTTTTCATACAACAGAATTTCAGGTAAGAGCAAATGCATTCAAAAACTATTCAAAAATTAATTCAATGTTTTGATTTTCCATACCTCTTTTTCTCTTGCTGTTCGATGATCTGCTTTCAAATTCCGTATTCAAGTTTTTTTAATAGCATCATAAATTTATGTTTTACCACAATTAAACTTAATGCAAAGATCTTTTACAGAAATGTCGATTTTAACCTGCAGCAATAGCCTATTGTGTTTCGATTTTGAAGACCTGCTACTCACTTACTAGTATCCTCAAAGAAGAACGATTAAGAACAAATACGGAGTTATATATCGTAAGTCGTCGTACAAATCAAATTCTGCGATGAGAGTAATAAATTAATACTCTGAGCTTTCTTTTCCAAATGCTCTGTGGTCAGAAATGATCTCTTTAAATGTTTCGGAAGCAAAGCACAAAATATCACCAAAAGAAATTTACTTTTTGTATGATTTTGAATCGATTACATTTTTTATTTTTCAAAAAATAATTTTAACATCTTGGGTTATAAGTGATTTTTGTCTTTTGACGATCTTTCTGGAACTATTACATCTAGAAATATGGCTCAAAACACCAATTTTGACAATTTTTACTGTATCCTTTTCTTTTACTGAAAAATGGAAAAGCGTATTCGATTTCTTTCAGTAACTTTTTCTCTTGCGTTTGTAGCGCAACCTGGGAGGAAATAAGATAACCAAATATTAATAAAATCGATTTATGTTTTTTAAATAAGTTTTCAGAATAAGTTGGTCAAGTTTAAATTTTGATAAAAATTTTCATATATATTTTCATATATATTTTTACTCTGGTAGCACTTCAGGTGAGGAATTTCATAAACTAAAATTTTAAAATGGATTTTTTTCCACGATGGTACTCCTACCCCAAGTTAAACTTAGGTAATAATTTTCTCTTGCATTATATCTATTTCTGGGAGGAAATAGGGTAACAAAATTTAAGCAAATCCGTTTCTTGTTTCTGTTTATTTTTTTACTGTATAACAGCTATACAGTTGTTAAATATTAGCAGTAAAGATTGAACACAATTTATTTTACCATTCATAGCGTTCTCGACTGAGAAATAGGGTCACTAAATTTAAATAAAATTGATTTTTTATGTTTTTATTATAGATTTTTTATGCTCAGATTGAAAATGTTTCTCCAAATTACGACAATCTCCATTACTGCACTGGTGAAACATTTTGGATTAATCGTTGGTAAATTACATCGCAAATTGTAATGCGATACCACATAAATCAAAACCATCCGTTAAGTTAAAAATTAATTCGCCTGAATCCAGTAGTTATTCAAAAACTTGATATATTAATTAAAAACATAATTTGCACAACAAATTAAAAGAAAAACAAAGCAATTTATTTACTTCATTGTTTAAACCTTAGAAAGGGATATTAAAATATTTCATTGAGTTAGTTCTACATTTAATGTTAAATGTTTGCAACAAATAAGTTAAACTAATTGAACATTAAAAAATAAAAATAAAATTAAAACAATATGATACTTAAAAAATCCTAAAAACTTAGATTCCGTTCAAATGAAATCGAAATAAATCTTAGACCATTTTTTAAGTTCCAAATATTTGTATTGCATATTTTTTTCGTTTATGATGATTGTATATAAATCATAAGGTACATGCAAAATACAAACCTTTAAAACAGTCTAAGGTTTACTTCGATTTCATTTGAACGGAATGTAAGTTTTTAGGATGTTTTAGGTATCATATTTTTTTAATTTAATTTTTATTTTTTAATGTTCAGTTGGTTTAACTTATTTTTTTACAAAAATGTAACGTTAAACGTGGAACTATCTGAATGAAATATTTTTGAGCTTAAATAATGTAGGAAATATATATTTTTTAATTTGTTCTTCAAATTATGCTTTTGTTTAATTTTTTATGCGCAAATTTTTAAGTTTTTAAGATTTTTTATGCAATTTTTAGCATTTTTTCGTGTCCCGCAGTGATTTTTGACAACTCGTTTTTGAAGGGGAACGCATTCTTCGGTTTATTTTGCTACATTTTGCTTGTTAAATTCAAGTAGCAAGAATTCCAAATCGGCAACTATTTTACACATAAAAAATTAAATACACAGGGTGTATAGAAAACATTGATCTCGTCTTTTATTCCTTAAATATTGATCATAGACATATATTATAAATTACAAAGTTACGTAAAAAAAGTACAGAATTTTATGAAATTGATTAAAAAATCCAGGGGATTAAATTTGAAGAAATACAAAATTAAAATTTTTATACGGCCCCGTACAAAAATTTTTCCAATGAGTAAAATGGGCCCCATACAGTAATAAGGTACATAATTTTAGCACTTTATTATAAAAAGTTGCAGAGATATGTTTAAACAAAGTTGGTGAAGGAGTTAATAATAAATTTTCATTCAAGAAAGGTGCAAATTTATGATTCGTTGTCATGATTTGTTTGATTTGATTTGATTTCTTATGATTTGTTTCTCTTTATATGTCTGGTTTTTTTTCGTAATTTGTGTACAATCCCTGAAACACGATCATCCGAAATGATTTTTTCCCTTTGCGATTAGTGTACAAAAAATTTCCCAATCAGTAAAATGGGCCCCATACAGTAATAAGGTTATGTACAAAATTTTAGCATTTTATCATAAAAAGTTGCGGAGTTAGATATATTTAAACGAAGTTGGTGAAGGAATTAATAATAAATTTTCACTCAAGAAATGTGGAAATTTATGATTTGTTTGACTTGATTTCTTATGATTTGTTTCTCTTTGTATGTCTTGTTTTCTTTCGTAATTTGTATACGATCCCTCAAATACGATCATCCGACATGATTTTTTCCCCATTGCGATTAATGTACGAATCACATTTTACTCATTTGAAAATTTTTTGTACGAGGACCGTATAAAAATTAAATTTTGTATTTCTTCAAATTGAATACCCTGAAAATTTTAATCGATATCATGAAATTCTGTACCTTTTTTTACGTAACTTTGTAATTTATAATATATGTCTATGGTCAATATTTAAGGAATGAAAGACGAGGTCAATGTTTTTGAAACACCCTGTATATGAGGGCATCATACGAGAAAAATAAATAAATCTTTATTTATTTTAAATTGCTAGTTAAAAAATATTGATTCTATCGTGTATACGAGGAAATATCGATAAAAAATCTATTACGTTTTAGGATCCTTGTGAAGATAAATCTAAATTAAGATCCGTAATTGTTTCTTCTAGAACTGTAATATTTCTCTGATTAAGTTTTAATGAATTCAACTTCTCTCTCAAATTGAAATTTTACTTTTGAGTATTTTTAGAAATTAAGGTTTTAAACTCTGCCATTCGTATTAGAAAAATTGAAAACGAGATTTTTAAATTTTAAATAGTTTGAAAAAAAAAAATAATCAGATAAAATGATAATTAGTTTGAAAAAACTTTTATTTATTTATGTATTTATTTTTAAATTAATTTATGTAATAAATTATTTTAAAATTAAACAACAGAACTTGTTTAGCAGATTGCATAACTAATGACTAATTTTAACAGCGTGGCTCAGAAAATCTCATAGGTTGGTTTTCATGAAAACGTATTTACAATAGAATCGTGTTGCAATGAATGTCATTTTAACGAACTTTCAGTTTAACGAATATTATTTGGATTAAAAAAGAAATCCTATACTTTACTATTATAATATATATTCACTTTATCGAATTGCAAATTAAGAAATACTACAAATTAATGAATTTATCGAAGTCTCAAGAAGAAAACTAATTTCAGTTAAACGAACAATGTGTTCGTAAAAAAAAAAGAACAAACAAACAAACCAACAAACAAAAAAACAATCTTTATCGAAAATCTAGGATTCCGAAATATTTTTTTTATTATTATTACTTTTACTACTACCCTCGATCTTCAAATTTTCAGCGTACCTAGAAACTTCTTTTAGAGAGACAGTGTAAAATTGCTTCCGTATGGAGATTTTAAAAATTTTGAAACTCTTCCATTACATTCACACCTAATCGTTTTTTAGCCCCCGGTACGGTATGCTATTTCTTTCTCCCAGCTTATTTTGTGTCTCCAAAAAAAAAAAAAAAAAAAAACGTTACCTTACAGAAGCCAGCCGTAAAACAAAGCAGTACGATTAAATACTCTATGGCAATTTTTTAAACTTCTAAGCATCGCACATTTTCAATTTTTATACCGTCGTATTGAAAAAAAATGTACTTTTAAATGCAATTTGTTTGAAAACTGCATCTCCATTTATTTTTGAAATATTAATTTTTGTGTAGTTTTTGGAGCCATTTGCTTAATATTGGCAATGGAAGTACTCCATTTCTGTAGAAAGTAAAGGAAAAATAGTTGTAAAATATTAATTATATATTTTTGTTGCCATTTTTTCATAATGACTGAAAGAAAATGTAATTAAAATATGTGCTATTTTGAAAATATATAAACGAATGATTTCGGTTGAAACATGGAACAATTATAAACTATATTTAATTTTAAGTATCTATATTAATGTTACAAACAAAGGAAGGCCTATGAATCATTAGACAAGCAATTTTTTGTTGAGTTTCTTTAAAGACGGCATCTTTTTGCTGCATTTGTGTATTATTTCGCGATAGTGACGTCCTATCCATACTTTACTGTAGATGTTTAAGAGTGGATCGTAAATGTGGAATTCTTAAGCGGATTCGAATGACGTCATTTGACATAAAATAAAAGCGTGTGCTGTAAGCCTTAAAATTGAAATATGTTTTGTACTATTTATATATACATATATATTTTTTTTCATCGGGAGCTACACTAAATTCTGAAAAAGCAGAGTTCCTGTTTTCTAGTTTCTTAGTTTCTTTGGCTTCCTATTCTCATTAAAAAATATAGAAATCCAAAGAATTTTTATTTTCAGCAGTCGCTTATCTTCGGATTTGGCGACAAATAGCTGTATCTTATAAACTAATTTCTAATTTGCAACAATTCACATCTGATCTTAGATTTTTTTAATTGTAGAGAACTGGAAAAGAAAGCAATTTTCATTGAAGGAATAAAGATTAATATTATGCAAGCAATAACTGTTGAAAGAAGGCAGGTAGACGGCGCGAACGAATTTATGTTTCTACTAGTGTTTTAAAAGAAAATAACTAATTTTTGAAATTCCCCGAAAGGCTCAAATGGGAAACAAATGCGACTTTGTGACTATCAAGCGATTTGTGAAAACGCACACACTTAGTTTAAAGATGTAAGACAATATTTTTCTACTCCAGGATCTATATTTCATAGTACAGCCAAAAATGTTTCATAGATCATGAAAATCGAGAAATTTTAAGCGAGTTTTGATTGGCTCTTTCGTTTTAGTGATAGATATGACATAGAAATAAATTTTCGGAGAAGAAAGAAGTGCTGATGCATCGTGAGAATAATTTCAATACCGATAAAATTACTTTTGATCAACTTCCTACCAGGTCGCACAATAGCAAGGAACTTTGTAAACTGCTAAAGGCTAAAATCTAGAGCACGAATTTTGGTTTTGTTCTATTGTAATGCCGCTGGCACACACAGAAAAAAAATCCGAAACCCTTTTAAACCCTTTAGTACCTTTAGTAACACCTTAAACTCCTGCGACCCACACTGCTTTAAAAATGTGGGAAAAAAATCCACGTCATTATTAAAGCAACAGCCGCGCACGTATATTTTTAAGTGGCGTAGGTGTTTAAATGAACAAATGATCAAAATCAAAAGACAAATAACTTTGTTCTAATAATGGGGATGTGCATTTAGTTACAAAAAATTTATCTAACATAAAAGTAAAATTTTGACCTCCCAATCCTACACTGTAAAAAAAATTCCGCAACGTTCCTGGGAAAAAATGGGCAGCTGAGTTGCCCATTATTTCCAAGAAACATTTCTTGAAAATGACTGGAACTTTACTGTATATGTTAAAAACTTTCTACAGAAATGCCAGTAAGTTTCCTGCGAAATACCAGGAATATTTCTGTTGACAGCAAAACATTACTGACATTTCACAGCATGCGGGATTCGCAGACGATTTTTACATTTCCAGTTGACAATTTTCGCTTTATTATCATTATTTGTTAGAATGAAAAAATATTTTGAAATTGACATCAAAATTATTATTTATAATTTACACGAAAAAATAAATTTTCAGTTAAAATTCAATAAAGTATATATATATATATATATGATATATTGTTTCTGAACTTTGCTTAAAATATAAAAATATATAAATGTAAATAATAATTAGAAAAAAAATCTAGACATAAAATATTTTGGATTTTCGTTAGTAATTATGTTAGTTTACAAGTTAGATAAAATACATATAAATTTTCATGAAAAAAAAAACCTAAACGTAATTGTATATTTTTTCCGAAAATAAAAAAAAATTCAAATTTGCAGCAATTCAAAGTGTCAAATATATATCAAATTTAAATCAAATTGTAATAAAGTGTTAAAATATAAAATTAATTAAAAAAGAAAAAAAAAGTCCAGAGGTAGCATCGAACTCGGGCCGTACGGGTGGCGTGCGAGCTTTCTGCGTCCACACTACGAAAGACACGTTGAGAGCTGCAAACTAATGGGTATTTGATACGTATGCTAAACCTCGGCATCTAATTTCTGAAAATCTAAGTCCCATTTGAAGAAATCCTTTCACAAGAATAATTAGAGATAAGAACTCTAAAACATACTTTAAATTAATCAAAATCGGTGAGAATCATGTTTGATGGTCCACTGGTTAATGGAGATCCAAATAATAGGTGTATTTTTTTTTACACGGTCTGCTCCTTAAACATTCCACAGACAAGTACAAGATATAATCTCTTAGCGATGTCACGGAGATATTGTATTTTCATCTGAATTTTCTTGACAATAGAGACGTAAAGGATTGTGTCGTCTATTGATTTATTTGCATTCCATATTGATTTTTTTACATTCATTTAAGGAATTCTTTTTCGACACTCGCGCGCGAGCAACGGATTATAGCAAAAAAAATAATAAATGGCGGCCGCAGCGTTTTGCTGTTTCCAACTTTTGGTTCAGGAACGTTTCAGATAAGAAAACCAGAATTTCACAGGAAAGAGCTAAATTATTCTGAAAACCTGAGAAAAGGCGAACCGTTCCTGGATTTTACATGGAACGTTACCATTTTTTTTTACAGTGTATACTTCCATTTTGAAGCCCAACACATCCACACGTTCTAAAAAAATGTCAAAGTGAATTTTGGGTACTGACTGATAGAAAAGACCAACTGACTTGATATAGGCCGACTGACAAAGTGCGTCTTCCAGCAAAAATAAAACTGTTTGAAAAATTCCAGCCTTGTACATTTCATAAATGAAAAACAAACTGATTGCATTGATTTTCCTGCTGATCTCTGGTCTGCATCTGCAGAATATTTTCAACGTACACTTTCAACTGCTAATGATTACAATGAATGGATGAAGAAGTCGGCACATGACCTGAACTAACGACAAATGCACTACAAAGGACATTCTTGAAATTTTAATAAAAGAAGGAAATCAAAAGAAAGTAAAAGTGAAGATGGTGGTTTATCTATAGCAGGGATGGCGAACTTATGGCACGCGTGCCGAACTTGGAACGTAAGAAAACTTCCCTGGCACGCGAAATAAGTTATATAGGTTATATTCAGTTTATGGAGAATAATCCATTTTATGTTTTCTTTTGTTGTTGTTGTTGTTTTTGTTTTTTTTACAAAAGGTACAGTTTTGTATAACAGGTATATAACTTACTTTAAAATATCCCGTTATTTTTGAATGATCAAAGACATAAATTTCAATGAAAGAGCCCTGGGTATTATTTTCTCTCGAAACCTTTCAACATACTGAGTTTTACAAATTATTTTGCTTCTTTATCAAATTTCAAAGGTTTTATTTTTGAAAATTGAATATTAAGAGATAGTTTGTATATTACTGTGCCTAACTGACACGCTGACACGCTTTCTATTTTAGATTAGGTTTTATTTTATTTAGATTTAACGTTTTAAGATATTTTAGGTTTTATTATAATTGGGTTTTAATTTTGAAAATTGAATTTTAATTGTCAGTGTGAATATCATAATTATGTATCTATCGAACTTCCTTCTACATGAAGAGCTAACTAGTTGGATGTGCCAATCCCAAAACTTTCTTCTATCTTATACATCTTAATATTTCAAAAACTAGTTACACATGTTAATACTTCAATATTATTAGTTCATTACTATACCTTAAATAAACTAAAAACGAGTTAATCTATATCATGATATTTGTTAAAATTAATAGTTTTTCCTTATTCTGTTGTTATCAGATGTTTGCGAATAGCCGGCTTAGCAGGAAGTGAGTTCCCGCCTTTGCACGAGCCGCCGATGGACGATAGAACTACGAAAAATCAAGAAAAGTATGCAAAAAACGCTATCACAGAGCCCCTTTACCGCGCGATATTTTCAAATTTAAGGAGGACCTCTTGGCCAAAGCCAAAAACATGCACAAAAAATTTGGTTCAATTGTATGCATAATTCTATACACTTTTCGATTGTATAATAAAGAAAATGGTGCAGACATCGTAATTACAGCGTCCCCTTCCAGCGGAATTTTTCCAAATTCAGGGAGGACCTTCATGCCATGACCAAAAAGAAACACAAAAAAATTGGCTCAATTCTATGCATAACTTCATATACTTTTCGATGGTACAATATTAAAAATGGCACAAAAATCGCTATTAAAGCGCTCCCTACCGGCGAATTTTTTTCCAAATTTAGGAAGGACCTGCTTGGTATAACCAAGAACCTAAAATTAAAATTTGGTTCAATTCTATGCATAACTTCATACACTTTTTGATGGTACAATGGCGACAGACAGACGGACACACGGACAGACAGACATTTAGTATAGACATGTTTTTTGGGATCTCTGACCCCTAAAACATGTAATTCCGTCGAAAACCGGAAGTCGAAGAAAATTTCTATTACAATATTTTCTTCTATTGAAAATAGAAGAAAGTAAAAATGATCTGATTTGAAAGTATACAAGAGCAGAAAATCTAATTTATAGATTATTAATACGAAATTCGATGCGGCATGACTATATTTTTGAGTAAATACAGCATAATAAATAAGTTAGGAATCGAATTTAGTGTAAATGTAAAACTATTTAAGTAAAAATTTTATAAATGTTAAATATTGATTTTATCTACGTTAAAATGTTTCTGGCACGTTAGAATGTTGGTACATAATAATTTTGAAATTTTTGGCACGCATGCTTAAAAAGGTTCTCCAAACCTGATCCATAGTATTGAAAATTGTGATCTACGATAAAAAGGAGCTTTTTCTTTCATAAGAACTTTTAAAAATCATTTATCCGAGAAAAAAAATATGCGGGAAACATTTTATACACGCTGAGTAATACTGAACTTTTTGTTAAAAAAAAAAATTGTTGCCAACTTCAGAACAGAGGAAATTTCTTACTTTTTTGTATTTTGTACTTTTTTGTAACTATATTAATAATAATAATTAAAAGTTCTAGTAATGATATATATCAATGAGACTTTTTTAGCTGTCAGGCATGTAAAATAAATTATAATTTCTATATAGTTAACTACTAAAGTCTTGTAAACGACTAGTCTAACGACTAAAGTCTTGCAATTTAATGAAATTTATAATTGTTTTATAACAAATAGGTTCGCAGTGATATAAAGTATATTTCTTATTTATTGAGATATTCTCAAAAGTTTCATTAAATTTTTTTTCACAGCAACGATCATAATCGCTGGTACAGTCGAGGAAAAGAAAAAGTAAATACCGCTTACTAACTCTGCAAAAAATTATCGTAGAAGAAAGTTACTGGTACCACACTATTGGTAATAAAGTCTAATTTTAAATGATGTACATAAAATTTGCTTAGGGGGCCATCTATATATTAAAACGAACCATAACTTTGTTTTTTTCAATAGCAGTACACAATTCTGACAGCATAAATGAACTCTACACCCTTCAATTAGCTTAAAAACAAATTTTTATGCAACTCGTACGATAATTTTCTGAGAAATTAATTATTTTAACAGGATCGTATTTTAGGGGCTGTACCCAAATTGAAGTTTGGTACTCGACTGTTGACCGAGAGAGCCCCCTTCTTGATCAAGGCATATTAAGCACCACTCAAGCAGTCATTGAAGACTGGTAGATTACAGGATAGCATAAGAAATTTCAAAATATCTTGTCGCTTCTATCATACACGGCCCCTTAAACCATCATTGTGTCGTTTTTTAAGCATAATTTGAAACTTCTTGGAAGGAAAATGTGAAATTTTGGATTTCCATAAATCATGACTTAATAAATCTAAATCCATCAAAAAAATTCTAGGTTGCAATTCATAATTTTTTCGAATATTAATTTCATAATTCATATAAAATTTTAAAAATTGCAAATTCAACGTATTTATGTTTGGGTATTTTAGTATTATTGCTGCACAAAAAATTAGCACATTAGGAGTATAATTTCAGGAGATATTAATAAAAATATGAAAATGTAATTTAACATTAGAATTGCTCAATTTTGAAAGTTTATAATTCAAAAACTTATCATTCAAATGACTTGAAATTTGGTGTCTAGGCATAGTTTGAACCGAAGATTTGAAATATCTTGTGAAAATAGGGTATTGCCAATGAAGTTTAGGTTCTTTTTAATATGTATATGGCCCCCTAAGCAAATTATATATATGTCATTTAAAAGTAGACTTTATTTCCAATCGTTCGGTACCTGTCACTTTCTTCCACGATAATTTGTTGAAGAGTTAGTAGGGGGTGTTTACTTTTTTTTTTTTCCAGGACTGTACATAGAAATCCGTTGTAACGAGATTTTACTGTATTCTTTTTATTTGTACATTTAATGGATTTTTCTAAAATTAATTTTAAATAAATGGGAATATTTACATCCAAAACAAGATGAGAAGATTTATTTAATCACATGGAAATTTAATTAATTAACATTATTATGTACACTCTACGTATCTGGCAGAATAGTTGCCGAATTTTCCAAGAATTTCATGGAATTTACGCGCTTTTATTTGGTAATTTCAGGTATTTGCACTCTTTATTTTTTGCGCCTCATATTGTACTGAATGTATATTTTTTTGCACTTCATAAGTGCATAGCCTGTAACATCATTAAAATGCACTTGCAATAATTTTTTTTCCCATTGCCCGTAATGTAATAGAAAACTTTTGACTGTCCCTGTAATTAAACTATTCATCCAATTTTCATAAAATCTGAAATGGTTCGACAAAATTTTGCAACAATTATATATTTAAAATTTCAGACCATTCGGAAGACTGTAACATCATTAAAATGCACTTGCAATAATTTTTTTCCCATTGGCCGTAATGCAAAGAAAAACTTTTGAATGTCCCTGTCATTAAACTATACATCCGATTTTCATAAAATTGGAAATGGCTCGACAAAATTTTGTAACAATCATATATTTGAAATTTCAGACCATTCGGTAGGGTAGTTTTTGCTCTGTTATATGCGGACGGACAGACGGACGGACAGACGGACTGAACGACGACTATAGGTGCTACGTATTTATATAATTACGAACGCACCTAAAAATGAGATGCCTGACTTACTGCTATGAATAACTGTGTTTGCAAACTAGTAGAACAACTTCTGAAACATACATGTTTAATACTATATTTGAGATGTGTTTTATAAAAATTCCCTACTGTTCCACTAGATGCAGACACAGTTTTTCATAGCAGTAAGTCAGACATCTCATTTACGATTATTGCTAGATGTATTACTGTTGTTCTGTGGCGACGATATGGTAGAATTATAATGCACGCACATGTATGTCCATGTAGAATGTTCTGCACACAGATGCGTTCCGATGACAATGCATTTTAATATTTTTAAAAATTAATTATAAATTAATAAATTAAATATAAAAACAAGAAAACATTTAAAATCCTCCATTAAAAATAATTTATAATTGCTTCATATAATAATTTATCATGTTATTATTCATATAATAATCATTAATAAATTATTAATCATATAATAATTTATTAATCATATAATAATTTATTAATGCTTCATTAATAAATTAATTTCGAAATTTTTTTTCATTAACCGGCAGTAGGTGATAAATCGTCAATTATTCTTTATGATTTCAATTGTTTACGAGTTACAAAAACAATGGAGTTAATTATGAGCCATACAACTTTCACCAAAGTAGGCCTACTGCGGCTATGAAATTGCAATGGCGAATTATTAACACTAAAAAGTAGAAAATTTAAAATCAAAGAGTTTTATTTTAAAAAATCCTTTTTCAACATTTAATATTTTTACATTAATGTAGGTTGTGAAAACAATAATTATTAAACGATTATTAGTATAATTATAAGTTGAAAAAACACTTTCGAAATCCTGAATAAATATTTTAAAAAATGCTTTTTTTTCTTACCTGTTGACATATCTTAAACAAGTCGGAAATTGTACGTCAATCAAACATGGCAAATGAGGTGCGTTCATACCATAACTAGATTCATAAATATTCAGATCTTGGTGCAATAGCTGTTGCACTCTTATGAAAAAAATTCATGAATACAAAATAATTACGATTCTATATATTAAATTCAGTAATACGTAAATAATATGAATCCATCTTAAGTAGAACGTAATCATCATATCGTTATATATACCGGGATATCATTGAATTAATGACGTATGATACTATTTAATAGCATGAAGAAAATTCTAATTAATATCTTTTTAAGTTTTGATTCGATTTTCATAAAATTTGAAATAACTCGAGAAAATTCTGCAACTATTCTACATATTAAATTTCAAATCATTCGGTTGGGTAGTTTTTGCGTTGTTATATACGGACGGACAGACGAACGGACCAAACGAAGACTATAGGTGCTACGCATTTATATAATTACGAAATCACCTAAAAAAAACAAAGCAATAATTATAATTTTTTAAAATAAAATCGTGAGTTCAGCAGCATCTTCATGGTTTCTAAAAAGCTTAAACCAAAGCAGTGATTTTCAATAATTGCGGCTCATATGCCAAATTACCGTATTGTAACGAAAATGTTTCGTAGCTACATGTATTGCAATCCTGAACTTAAGCAGGATTTTTAAGAAAAACATTGAATGATTATAAAAAAGCGCGTAAAAAATATATTTTTATTTTTATACTTATTCTCCGTTTAGATTAGAGAATTTTTCGTGATTTGGGGGGAAAAGAGCATATGTAATTATTTCATTAAGAAACTGAACATTGCTGGCAGTACAGTGTGCGTGATTTGACGGAAACGCATCTGAGATTGGGAGATTTTGAATCCTTTTTAACTTTGATTGGAAGTTTTCATATTTCGAGGGTACATAACGAAAATGTTTTCTTGTAAAGAACAAAATATGTGCATTATAGTTTTCATCTACAAGCAAATAAAACTTTATTTCTCTACACTCTTTAATACATCAGTGAGTCAAATTTGTTGGAATTGAAAGAATTTTATGTTTATAGAACATATTTAAATAAAATTGGTGAGAATTTTACTTCCACTTTTTAGTCTTATCATACTTGTGCGTGTAGCCGCAAATGTTAGTTTTTTTTAAGTCACGAAAGGCATGATATCCGTTGGACGTTACGTCCAGCCTGGAACTTCGTGAAATAACTTTGTTACGTGATTAGAAACGTATAAATCCAATGGCATTCAATGACGATTGCAAGAAATGTACTGCCTGTGGACGTTGTTTTGCGATAACCGCGAAACCATTGAAGATGACCACTGTCAGGGGTCGCTGTTAAAGCAATAATGATGGGTAACTTGAATTATATTAAGAGGCTGGTTAGACAAAAGAACTAAATTACAGCAGACATAACTGAATTGCGCGATTTACATGAAATTAGATTACTAGATGAAATTCCAGTATGGATTATAAACTCAATCTCTGATAATTTAAAACGGACTGATAGCTGCAAGTTGCAACCACTTACACAAATCTGTTCCACATTAAAAATAATTTTTTTACGAATGATTTCATCAAATTTCGCCAAAATTTTTTTTCTGAACACAAAGTAAATCACTGATTGTAACTACCTTTTTGACTCACAATATCAACAAAAATCACAGATTTGTTCCATCATCGTTGAAGTGTTGGTACGCACGAGTAGCTGTTTATTTTAAATTATTTCTGTATCAGTGTGAATTTATAAAAGATCGTTGATCATTGATGGCACAAAACAGACCTAGCTCTGCAACTACGTGCAAAAATCTGCTCTTCTTTAAAAGCGGACTTTTTCCCAGTGTTTACACTAAATTGATCCTACAAATGTTTCATAAATAAGTCGCCAATTCCAACTAACTTTCCAACTTCCTTCGTACAAAATGTCAACGAAAATCACAGATTTGGTGGGTGTTATCTAAAGAGCTGCTAATGCACTGGTATATTCAGTTGTTAATTTCAAAGCATTCTGTACAGTGTGCTTTTACAAGTAATCTTTATGCTGTTCTGCGACCTTAATTAATTTATCATCAAAATCAGTTATCCAAAATCAGTTACTCATCGCATAAAAAATCATTCGTATGATACCACTTACTGAACAGTTAATTGCTGTAACTTATTTTCAGAGAACTTTTCTGATTATTTATACATCTTATTCAAAAATAAATGTCACTAATTAAAGTAGTTATATTATAAAGTATAAACGAGCCGTTATTTACACTATGGTCAAAAGTAATATATGATGTCGCGACATGCGTATAACTTTCATTTAGATGACATATTTTTCCATTGCTAAATGTTGAATTTTATCGATATTTACACCATTTAATACAGCAAAAAATGCACTTAAAAAAGTATTTTTTAATGTATCAATACGTGACGGAACAATAAACAGTTACGCAAGGATGTAAAGTAACACTTGTAGTAACCAGAAACAAATATGTAAAACTAAGGCGAAATAGCAATTACCACAATTGGAAATTGATTGCCCAAGTTTTGCGAGGACTGCTTTTTATAATATTTTAGTCATATGAATTAATATTTGTTGAACTTTCGATTAATTTGAATTACACCGCATTTAAAAGGAATTACCAAACTTGCTGAGCCATGATTTTTCTTGAGATTTTATCAAAGAAGTTACACTTTAAGTACTACAAGTAAATTATAAAGCATAAAAATATGAACGTAATTTTTATTAAAAATACGAACACTACATCGTGCAATGAATATGTAATACTCAAGAGGTTTCATTATTCTTTAAAAGACACGTTAAATGCCTTAGATTTATGTGAAATAACATGGATTAAAAGTTTCCTTTACAACCCAATGTCATAAATATGACAGAAACAAAATGTAAGTTTCTATGGTGGAAATTTCAAAGTTGTTTTTCGGGAAATGTAAATTTTAGCATTCCACGAACGTTAATGTTAACTATATTAGTTAAGTTCTTATCAATATCTTATTATAACTAAAATATTATATAAAAAAACGAAACGTAAATTAAAATTTTGTAGGAATAATTTCCATAAGTATTTACATGGAAATAATTAGAATTTTCAGACCATTTGTCGTTTAAAAAAAGTCAAGGTAAAAAAAAAAAAAAAAAAAAAAAGACTTTTTATTTAGTAATTAATTTTTATTTTTTAATCTTTAACATATCGAAATGAAATTAATGTTTAACATATTCCAATGTAAACTGTCGCAAAATATGCCATATCATTTACTAAAATTTGAACTGTTTATACGTGTATTTTTTGAAGTGCTTTTCTCCCGTATTTAGCTATCCCAAAACCAAGCAGAGCATGCAGAGAAAGATTATGATTTTATACTTTTCTAATACACATGATTTGTCTGTAAAAACCATGTTAAATATTAGCTTAAAGGTGTTTGAGGATTGTGTTAATATTGAGATGCGCATTTTGAAAGTTTTATGAATAGGCTGTTATGACAAGTAACTTAAAGATATAACCACTATATTTATAGAGAGTGAAATTCCTGAAAATCCATAAATGTACAGGCGTTTGTTAATACCCGAAATTCAAGGTTCACAACCCCCTGCTCAACAAATGGTAAACTATCTGACACATTTTCTGACTCATTTTTAAACATAAATTGGCAGGACTGACTATTCAAGCGACTTGGCATCCAATGGCGTTTTCCATTTTTTTATATAAATAAAGTACGCATCGAGTTATAAGGGATTTTTGTCGCGTGACGACAGTTTTTTGTCTCCTTTCCCGCGTTGTCGTGTCCGGTTCAAAACACCAATTTTGACGGTATTTTCTGAAAGATCTTTTGCTTTTGGCAAAAAATGGAAAACGTCTTTCGATTACATAGTCTTTGAAAAAAGACACCTGACAATTTCCTGCGTTTCCGAGCAAAAATGAGTTCAGAAATGAAGTTTTTAAATTTTTTCTAATTTCTGAAATAAATTAATTTTAAAGGATTCTAAAATATTATCAACGAATTACCGTATTCATTCGTGTATACTTAGCAGCCATGTACAATGCGCAGCTTGTTTTTGATACGCAGAAACAAAAAAAATATGTATAGTGTAAAATGCGCACCGTGCTATTTTAACAACAGAAAATACAGGAATTCGAAAATAAAATTCTGTAAAATCCCTAACTCGTGGTATTTTCCGTTTTTCCGTATCGCTAAAATGGAACTCGATACGAGCTTCGAAAAAAGAAAGACTCCTCCCTCCTTCCCGCGAAATCGAACTTTTTCATATTTTTTTTAGATTGTTGAAGTTCGTATTTATTTTATGCGGCTTATATGGCGTTTGAAAATAAAAAGTACGAAATTTGAGAATATGTTTCTAATTTGTCAGTATTTCGAACGGTTTTGCCGATGTGCGTTTAGAAAGATAAGAGAGGGCGGGGGCCGTTTCCGCACTGTTGGATTCTCTGAAACACTTTTCGATCCATTTTGCGATATTCATTATGGTTTGAATTAATATATTGATCAATTAACAAAAAAATGAAAATAAAAATCTGAGCCTCAAGTTCATTACGACCTGCCTTGGACTATCTTCATCCAAATTTTCGGACCTCTAGGTGAGGTAGATTTTCTAGGCATTACGCGCACCCAGAGACACAGACAAGCTCTCTTCTTTTATTAGCATAGAAGGGTTCTTTTAGAATGACTATTTACAACACCAAAAAGCATTTTTATACAAACAATATAATTTATAATAATTTTAACTGTGCTATTTATTTTAAATCCCCACCTTTGCTGCCACTGGTTCCTAGCATAATGAATCGATAGTATATAATATAACTTAATGAAATAAATAGTTCTTAGAATAGTGAAAGAAATCACCGCACTTGAAAGAAGAGAAAGCAACAACAGAATTTAACTCACCATCGTGTAAAGGATCGATAGTGTGAATCATCAGTTGAAGAAGACCGGAACGGAACTTGCTACCCGCATGAAGCATCGGTGTGCTCATTTTTCTTTTGGCCATCTGAAATACAAGAAAAAGTAAAATAAATATCGTAAGCTAATTCACGGCATTCCTTACAGGAGAGAGTTGAAAAATAAAAATTGCGAGCGACTATGCTGAGAGAGACATATGCTGGTGTCGTCGAGACATATACTGGAAAGACGTACCACCGTGCGTCGAGATGTTTTTGTAAATTATAAATAGCTGCATGCTAAACAAATCTTTGAAAAATCCTGTCTGCAATGCTACCAGTTTTTCGCAGTAACTTGCATAGAGAAATCCTGTTAAATTCGTACAGATTTAGTCTTTGTATGAAACAGACTTTCTCCATGTTACAGGCAGGGTAATCCTGTTGTAAAGAAACAAAATTTCTCCATCTTATAGGAAAACACACTGCCGTTTAACATATACAGAGTTTTTCTGCGTCATACAACAAGAAACTTGTCTAGTTTTAAACAAATTTTTCCTTAAGATATGACTTTCTTTTCCTTTACAGTATTTCTGGTATTTTTTTTTGTTTATTATTTGTTAATTTATTTGTCAGTCTAAAGTGGAGGATCTCAAGACTTCAAAATTTTCCGCTAGAGGGTAAAAATTATATCTTTGCCAGATAGCAGAGAAATTCTGTAGCTTACAGAAAATTGAGTTAAATTGTGTTAAAAATACTGCATGATATCTGTTAAGCCAACAGGTGTTTTTAACACTGTGCGAAGTCTCGTGCCACAATGATTTTAAAATAATCTTTGTTTTATTTAGTAATAGAATTTCTCTAATGAAATAAGACGAAGGTTATTATTAAAAATACGCGGGTGGTTCAATAATTATTGTCCCTAATGTAGTATATAAAATATTAGGACTGCGATGGTTGATGTGGAATATCGAAGCCTAATCTCTTAAATGACTATATGCTCAATTTCAGAACCGTAGCTGCTATATTAACATAGTTTTGGAGGGAGGGGTGAAGTTTTAAAGACCTATTTTTAGGGGAGTTTTTATGGACGGGGGTGAGGGTGAAATGGTAGTTTGGAGCTTATAAGGCTACATTTGTGACAGTGGATGAGATGTGGCTACATCACTATGATCCCGAGTCCAAAAAGACAGTAGTTACATCTCATCCACTGTCACAAATCTAGCCCCATAAGCTAAAAATAAGCCTTTCACCCTCATTCGCCCCCTTTCATTTATCCCTCCAAAACTATGTGAATATAGCAGCAACGGTTCTGAAGTTGAGCATATAGGCATCTAAGACATTTGACATCGATATTCAACAGCAACCATTGCAGTACAAATATTTTATATACACTAGGGACAATAATTATTGAACCACCCTCGTAGTGGTACGAGACTTGTCAGCTATGAAACTAACTCAAAAAACATCTTGATGTACGTACCACATCCTTACAGGGCAAGTGGTTACATCCTTAACACTAAATGCATGATATTCAAGTACTGGAAACTTCCAACGGTCTGTTCACTGCCTTTATCAAGTATTGCAGAATAATTACTTTCATTTTTCCATTAGGCTTCATGATGAAACATTAATTGAGCTCATACAGTAATGCGAACAAAAAAAGTAATCATGTAAATTTTAATGTTCTACAACCACACAGTTTTTTGAATTTTTTTAAATTGCATAATTTACATGAAATACTTATTGAAAGTTTTATTGGTTGATTTTATGACAACAGATAGGTTTGAATTTGTTTGATCCATTCTGAATACAGATGGACTTGAAGCTTTAAAATAAAATATTTACCGATTCGGTTTCCATTATTTACACGTAGGCATAAGTCGGCACTAAAGAAATGTCGGAAATGTTTAGTAGTTATGTGTAAAATCTTGCGAAATGTGAATAGTGCAAATGAGATTTAACTGAACTTCATTAAAAACTTCAAAACTTTGAAATGTAATGACATATTTATTTGAAGTCTTTATTAATAAAAATGTGAATAACACAATGCACCTAAGTAATAATGCAAAATTAAGATGATAAATGTAAATTTTAAAGATGGAATCTTTCTTTTGCTTATTCAAATAAAACAATCAAACATTTTATGCGCCTAGGTAACGCATTACCTAAGTAATAATGTAAAATTAAGATAATAAATGTAAGTTTTAAAGATGGAATCTTTCTTTTTCTGACTCAAATTAAGAAATTGAAAAACTTTATGCATGTAATTAACGCATGCACCTAAGTAATAATATAAAATTAAGATGATAAATGTGTCTTAAAGATGGAATCTTTTTATTTTAATTCAAATTAAGAAATTCAAACATTTTATGTGCCTAAGTAACACATGCACCTGAGTAATAATCTAAAATTAAGACGATAAATGTAAGTTTTAAAGATGGAATCTTTCTTTTTCTTATTCAAAAAAAAAAACAACAAAAAAAACCAAACATTTTATGCATTTAAGTGACTCATGCAACTAAGTAATAATGTAAAATTAAGATGATAAACGTAAGTTTTAAAGGAGGAATCTTTATTTTAATTAAGAAGTTCAAAAATTCTATGCGCCTAAGTAACACATGCAACTAAGTAAAAATGTAAAATTAAGATGATAAATCTAAGTTTTAAAGATGGAATCTTTCTTTTTGTAATTCAAATTAAAAAATTCAAATATCTTATGCGCATAAGTAACACATGCACCTAAGTAATAATGTAAAATTAAGAAAATAAATCTAAGTCATATAGATGGAATCTTTATTTTTCTTATTCAAATTAAGAAATTCAGACATTTTATGCGCCTAAGTAACACATGCACATAAGTAATAATGTAAAATTAAGACGATAAACGTAAGTTTTAAAGATGGAATCTTTCTTTTTCTTATTCAAATTAAGAATTCAAACATTTTATGCACCTAAGTAAGAATATAAAATTAAGATGATAAATATAAGTTTTAAAGATAGAATCTTTCTTTTACTTATTCAAATTAAAAAAAATTAAACATTTTATGTGCCTAAGTAATACATGCACCTAAGTAATAATGTAAAATTAAGGCGACAAAAGTAAATTTTAAAGATGGAATCTTTCTTATTCAAATTAAAAAATTCAAGCATTTTATGCACCTGAATAACGAATGCACCTAAATAATAATGTAAAATTCACATGATAAATGTAAGTTTCAAAGATACAATCTTTCTTTTTCTTTTTCAAATTAAGAAATTGAAACATTTTCTCTCGATAGAAACGAATAAAATTTGAAATATTGAAAGTGTACGATAAATCAGCTTTTATGTTCCAAAATTATTTGCAATACGACATACTTTTATTGCAACATATTCAGCATAGATATGAATATTTAACAGTGGTAAAAGTTTATATTTAATATGGAATTTGTTATTTTAATCTGAAATAAAATTTTAAAGCTGAATTTAAAACTTTAAACTGAATTATTTTTTTTCGTTTGTATATTTATTTTCATTGACAAACATCTTTATTTTTTTGTTTCACAAAAGAATTAAAGAACCTTTTGATTTTTTTCCCCATGAATTACAATTTTGAATTAAAATATGTATTTTAGCTTATCGTGAGACTAACTTAAAATTAGTATTACTATTTTTTCTTGCACGTTTTGCATTAAAAATAGGTGTATCAGCAGGTCTACAGAGCGAATAAAATGTATGAAATATTTAAACTTTTCATGCAAATAGAAAAAAAAAATGTGAAGCTATTTTTTAAACTGCATGTTTACTTTTAAGCATAAGTGGCATTTAAGCTATTCTGATAAGAAGCAAGTTTAGTAATTCTAAAATATGAACTCTACAACATACCATAGGTTCTCCATTCATTTCTGTGACAGCATTTTCCTGTTATTTCACAGAAGAAATATGGAATTAAAATCCTGACAGGTTAAATATAATACTCAAAATAACTAAATAAATGGAATTCTAAATGAATTTATAAAATTGAAAGATGTAAATACTGAAAAAAAAAATTATATATCTTTTTAAAGAAGAAATGTTTTGTATTAACTCCTCTTTGACAAATACTCCTATGGACGAATATTTAAGTATAAAATGACTTTTAGTGTAAAAGTAAACTTCTTTTCTGACAATATCATTATGAATAACATGTTTTCCGATTCTATTCTATTTTAAAAGCTGCCTGATGTACGAAATATGCATACAGTGGCTTCTCGATCCAATCCGTTGTCTGAAATTGTAAAAAATATGTTAATAAGATAATGAAATGTGCATAACGTGGATAGAAAAGATGGAAGCATATTGAAAATATTGACACATTAAAATTTTGCAGCTGTAGCTGCATCGCCACTCCACCGCTTTTATATAAAACGATTACTTTACTATGTATGGCGCATTTTCACTGGTCAGAGTAGAGATATCCTATACAAGCGCTGGAGTGACTATGCAGCTACAGCTGCAGATTTCTAACAGTGTAACATCTTTCACCAAATTACTGGACGTTGCTGTATACCACCGTCACCCTGCCCACTTCTGTTAATTTCTAATAATCTGCAGAAATAGCGTTATAGATGGGAAATTTTTCAGTTTCGCAATTGATTCCTCATAATGGTTTTTCTTATTCAAGGCTTGAGTGGCACAGTTGCACAATATACAGGGTGTCCACAATTAAATACTGCAAAAAATAAAAAATAAAAAAAAAACACGTTAAAATACGGAAATTGTACTGGCAATCCAGACGCCAGTACTATTTCCGTATTTTAATGGAATTTGTTTTCGTAAATTTTGTGAAAAAACGGAATTTTCTCTGGAATTCACGGGAAAAAATTCCGTTAAAATACGGAAATAGTACTGGCGTCTCGATTGCCAGTACAATTTCCGTATTTTAACGAATTTTTTTTTTACAGTGAACGACCCTATTTTCAAGTTGTCTACAGATTCTATTGTTCAGAAAGTAGTGAAATTTTGTGGACGATATAGTAAAAGGATGGGAATTTGTTTAAGCGAAAAAAAATATAATAATTAAATTTCGTCGCCAGAAGCTTTTTTTTTTTTTAATGATTTACACTTTTAGCATTCATTTACGATAATTTACAAGTTTTATTTATTAATTTGATCTCATCTTAAATACGGCATTTCACAACATGTTCTTAGGATTTCCTTGAAAATACTGCGGTTAAGGCTGCTTATTACTCAGTTTCCCAATTACCCTCAGTAATGTTATGTCTATGGGCGTTTGATGCAATCTTATACTTAAAATATGTCCTCGGGATATTAATATTTTTTATTTCTGTTTTCTGTAATGCTCTTCTTAAAGGACGTTTCTTTTTGTCTTAGTTTTCAAAATATTTCTAAAATTTACCCTTAGTTTAATATTTTATGTGTTAAAAGTGGGCAATCTGGGAGTAAAATTTTAACACTTCATATAAAATAAAGCATAAATTTTAGAAATATTTTCAGAACTAGGAAAAAAGAGACATTCTTTAAGAAGAGTACACAGGCATATGCAGATAAAAATATTGATTTCCCGAGGAGATATTTTAAATACAAAAATGCATCAAATGCCCATAGACATAACATTACCGAGGGGAATTCGGAAACTGAATGACGAGCAGCCCTAAATATGGAATTTTCTATATTACGATTTAAGATGGTACCCAAGAATGATGGCCGTCATGTGGAACATGTTTGGTTGTAATAAAATTTGTAAACTATCGTTAATGTATGCTGAATGTGTAGTTCGTTCAAAAACGCCCTCCTTTGAACTTTTTTTTTTCTCTCAAACAGATTCCCATAGCTTTATTATGTCTTTAAAAAAAAAATTCACAACTTTCTAAACAATAGCTTCGTCTAGGGTTGCCAGTTTGACCTCCATTTTTATTCAGGAAATAAAAATTCGCACCAGAAATTAAAAATAGCATTTTTTGCTTTATTTAATGATAGAAATTTTGTGAATACGCAAAGTAAAGATTCGTCTTTCAAAATTTCCAGTATGAGCTTGAAATTTCGAAATAAAAATGGATGCGAAAATGGCAACTCTGGTTTCCTCTGTAGACAATTTTAAAATAGGCTCGTTTAATTATGGACACACTGTATTTAAATTACATAATAGTTATATTATATTCATTCTGGTGGCGTTAACAAACTGCTTGAAATAAAACTACCACAGTTAGTATTCTTTATTGCTAAAAACCGCCAATTTGATATTTCGTATTTAATAAATGTATACTAAATTACTTTTTAATATTATTTTAGTTTGCTTTTATATCATGTATCATTTTCAACTACTTTATGTATTTATTAAATGTACATTAAATTATCGTTTTGAACGCAATTGGAAACGATAAACAAAATTGGCTACTGACAACCATTTTTGGCAATCTGTGTACCTGGCCATGATAATACGTAAGTACCGGCGTTCCTTCTAAAGATGTAGTCCAAATCTGGCCGATTCTCAACAAAACTCCTTCTTCCTCTAATGAGTGTGACAACACTGTTTTGGAAACGATCATCGTTTTCCATGATAATACACTGTCATAATTCGGGCATTGTCAATAATTTCCTACGATGATGACGATGGTCGAAGTACTGCAACTAGTGATGCCACGTTACCAGGGTCCGTGTCAAAAACGGCAGGACAAGGAGAGAAAAAAGAGGGACAGCGGCTACTAAATCGGGACATAAAAATACAGTAAACCCTATGAAAATGCACTGTGTCCATAACGAAATCTAGTGTTAAACGTTCAAATTTGATTGTCCTTACGGTAGGAAAACCATACAGCAGGGCTCAATTTCTAACAAAAAAAGTACCGGAGCTATAATATTCTGCAGTACTAACAACTATAGAGTGCCCCCCCCCCCCCCGTCGTCATTCCAATTCGCATATTTATATTTCATACATTATTTGCAAAATTTAAAGCATTTTTTTCCCTTAATTAAAATATATATATATATATATATATATCTACATATACTTAGCTGTCAACTATATTCCACTTTTTAGTTGTCACACTTTCCAAAGAGAAATCTTTGACTATTTTTAATGTTAATTAATCGCAGAATTCTGCGATTAAATAAGATAAGGATTATGATTCGGAAATAGTGTTAACACAAAAAAAGAATAGTTCGCAGCTATGCATATATACAGGGTGTCCATGACCACGTATAACCTGACCGACCTTTATTTTCGGCATCGTTGGTCCTAGATGCATACTTCCAATTACAAAAGTGGTCAAAATTAGGTGCAGAGTTAAGGTAAAAAAGTTTGAAGCGTACAAACAATTTAGTGAATAATTACAGAATCTAAATTTTTATACAGCCCCCAGGTCCCTATACTTATATTTAGGGGCGTTTTGTCTATTCAAAAGTATTGCAAACACGTATCTGTACTACCAATATTCATTGAGAAATTTTAGTTCAAAGTTATCATGCGTATAGTGTGGAGACCGTAGACAAATGGAGATGCGAATATATCCCCTATCAGAAAGACAAGGCGGTTTTAGAGTTAGATAGGATCATGATAAAAGGGTTGTTGTTCAAGTCAAAAAAAAGTATAATATTTGTCTAATCACTGGTACTGAAAATAAAAATGTATATTTTGTATAATACATAAAATCACAGTGCACAAGCTCATACAAATTTAATAAAGTAATTTGAAATAATAACGTAGTAAGTAGTGCTTTCTAGCAGATAAACTCAAATAAAAATGAAATAGAAATAAACAATGTGGATAAATATCATCTTTAATACTTTCTCACTACATGTGTTTCAAGTGTCTTCCCTGGACTACAATGCGTAGACGAACACACGACAGAAATTTGTCTTGAATATTTTTTAGCATTACAGGCGTGATGTATCTGATGGCGGATAAAATGCGAATCTGCAAATATACTCGGCTTACTGATTCTACAGGTACTTCGTAAATCTTGCTTTTTAAATAGCCCCAAAGAAAGAAATCTAGGGGATTTAGATCCGACGATCGAGGAGGCCATTCTACCAAGCCTCCACAACGTATGATGTTATCTTGAAACATGCTATGTAGAAGTGTTCGGGTGGTGGCTGATTTGTGTGCTGGTGCCCCATCCTGTTAAAACCACATCTTGGTGAGATATGCTAACAAAACATGATCATCTAAGAAGTCAGATAATGATCCACATAATAGATCTACATACTTTCTACCTGCTAATGTGTCATAAAAAAAGAAGGGCCTCACTAACGCTCCCTTCCAGATGCCACACTAAACGCTGACAGACCATCGTACTTGATGCTTGTTGGATCGTATGACACGCGGATTTTGCACAGACGGAAGTGTGTATTCTGCCTATTCACAACACCAGTTCTTGAAAACGTGCACTCATCTCTACAAAGAATGACATTCAGAAACGACGAGTATGTTTGTAGCTTGTTCATAATGAAATTGCTAAAATCGAACCGTTTATCTTCATCTCCTGGCAAAAACGCTTGTACCAATTGCGGTCACTAAGGATGTGCTCCGTGTGTGTTTAAAACGTTCTATGCATGGGATTTTGAGCAGCCACAAGCTTCACTAATATCCCTAACACTACACTTTGGATACGCAAGAGCATATCCCAAAATCTCCTCGTCAGAAACATGGATGCTTGAGCTTCCAGACCGAGGATGTTTTTTAACGCTATCCGTTTCTCGTAAGCACTTTAAAACATTTAAAATCGTGCTTTTAGATGACTGGATATCATTTGGAAATTTAATTGCGTATTGTCTTGCTCTTGCAGCTTCTCGTCCATTCCGATTATACTGGCCATAAAGTAATATCATTTCTATGTACTGTTCCGTGGTGTACATTTTAACTACAAGCATTGACGAATCAACTAAATACATCTGGTGTAAGTCACTTTTATTCAGTAATGAAGTGCTTACGTCATTTTTTGTCTACCAATCGGTATGCAGTGAGTGAAATTTGCATAGGAACCTGCAGGGTCGGACTTGGCCAGGGAATAGGACGCAGACCTTGGATTTTCAGAGCGCACAAAAATTTTAACGAAGTTATGTCAATTTCACTTTGCTTGTGTTATATCTGGCTTGGCAAGGTTTAACACATTAGCACAGCACCAAGTTTGAAAATGGCTTAATTTTATATATCTGAGTCTACATAGAAGACTCTGTTCTATCCCCTGTGCATGTTCAAAGTTCCAGCAAATCTACACAATGTTACTCAATTTTCTAAAACGAATCATGTAATAACTAAAAATTCCGGCAAGTTGAACACAGATTACATTGCAGTAGATTACTGAAATCAAGGCTAGGGCTTTCTGATTTTATTCATTTGTCAATAGATACCTTATTACAGTCGTGAGAAAAAAAAGTGATCAAACCCCTAACATTTCTCTTACAAATGATCGTATAAAAAACACATAGTTGCCAATTGATTGAGAATAATATCTACTATTAACTTCCATTCAAAAATTTTGCTTTGGGGAATGTCTACATATTAAAAAATTCACAAACGTTGATTTTTCAAATGGTAACATCCACCTTTGATACCCTATTTAATTCCTTGGCATCCAGGAAAGAGATATAGTTTGGATAATTTTCTTAAATCCTAATAAAATTATAAATCAAAAGGTATCAGGGGTTTATCCATAAATTTCGGAAAGTAAAACGAAGATCTTACAAGAAAAAGTACCGAAAACACTCAATTAGTTACCTGTAAAATTATACCGTAATTTTAAATTTATAATAAAAAGAAAATCTTGCAAAGTGTTTCTGGCAAAGATCTACGACTTTTTTCTGTGAATCCTTTGATAATAGAAGACGGCCCTTTTAAATTATGGAGAGGCAAAATTTCTCTGAATTTTGAAAACTAATTATTCAAATGAGCTCTAAACTTACACATCGATATTTTTAACGATTTTGGCTTGTTGCAGGTAAACATTAATGTAGGCCATGATTCATAATTTATTAATAGTTTTCAAAATTAAAAAAATAATAATACAGAAAGAAAACTCTATAATATGCTTTGGTCTATTCGGTGTATCTCTTTAATAAATTAGTAAAAAATCAATCAGATACATTTATGAAGATATAAATTAATATTTTTCAATATGGCAGACAAACTGTCCTCTTCGCCCATTTTTTAAAAAATATATACATTTTTCAAATGTGAGTGGACATGGATTTTATGAATTTTTGAAACGGATTGTTTATGATGTTTTTTGAGTCTGATATATATATTTTTTATAAATAAATACATTTTTATGAATTTTTTATCAATAAATAAATTTTTATTAAATTAAAAAATTCATAAGAATTCATTTCAAAAATTTATAAAAATTCCTTTCAAGTAGTCACAAAAATTTATTTCACATATTCATAAAAATTAATTCATTCATAAAAAATTAATAGTAATTCATTCCAGAAAATCATAATTCTTTTCAAAAATAAGGAATTATGATATTTTGGAATGAATTATTATTAATTTTTTATGAATGAATTAATTTTTATGAATATTTGAAATAAATTTTTATGACTATTTGAAATGAATTTTTATGAATTTTTGAAATGAATTCTTATGAATTTTTTAATAAATAAATGAGTTTTTATGAAGTTTTGAAATGAATTTTGAAACTAATTTTTATGAATTTATTGTGACTAAATGAATTTTATGAATAAATAAATGAATTTTTATGAATTTTTGAAATGAATGCAAAACGTTGGTGGTATTCCATATTTTGGAGTTAAATTATTTTATAAACATTTAATGGTTTCAATAATAACTTTGTTTACATTCATGAAAATAGATATAACTAAAAAGGATAGGCTATTTTGATATAAAGAAAAATAAAAGAATATAAAAGAAAGAAAAATTTTATTTGCAGATAAAGGATTTTTTTATTTGCATTAAAAATGATGACGATGTAAGACGAAAGCCCCCCCCCCCCCCCCAGTGATATCTCACGATATCAAGTGCACCCCCTCACCCCCACACCCCCCACACCTCCACTAAAGTGTTAGCGTTATATATGCACAGCTCCTATGAAAGAAAATCATGAATAAAATTAAATACCAACAGTAAAAATTAATTTTGATTTGTTTAAAAAGCTGATTTTATAGGTAATTTTTCATGCAAAATCCTCCTGAAGTTAGATGAAGTCAACACCGCGATAACTCCTAATGTCATGAAATTTTTATTGACCATTTCTTTTTCGGAATGTTGCCAAAACATGCTCACTAAATGTTGCAGGAAATGTCTTTCACATTCGAGAAGCATTTATCCGAGAAATTCACACGCTAACAATTTAGGTCTTTGACGCAATTAAGAAGAAGAATTTCTTTTGAAGTGAGATACCATAAACATTCTAAAATTAGATTGCAAATTCTCAACTTTCCACAATCCTACGAAATTAGAGTCATTTGTTCTCTTAAATTTGGTGACAAATTCTTATTCTCATTAACGTTTTCTTTCGATTAGAGTTGTTTTGGTTTGAAGCTGACTTGAAGCTTGTAAGGTTTTATATTTGTTGTTTAAAAAGTAGCATTATTTTAAAGGTGCAAAGAGATTAGTTAAATATGTAAAATTAACGTAAAGGATTTGAAAATGTATTATTTGAATACATTAAATAAAACAGTGGCAAGTTAACCGCTTTCCTGACTAAGCGGAGCTATCTCGGCTTCATATAGATTGCAATTAATTATTATCCCGAGAAAACTACGGCTACCACTAACTACTATTTTTATATTGTATTCGCACCGCTATTTTTTAAAAAATAAATTTTGTAGAATATTTCTCTTTGCACATGTTATCATGGTATATGTGAAAGATTTTTATTTCGAGAAAGGGGTGTGAGTAAGAATCAAAATATAGTTGCCAGTCGGAATAGTAAACTGACGATAAAACTAAATGCTTTAACACATGTAAAATATTAAAAATTCAACTTAAAACATGTATATTATGTTTTGTTTCATTTCCTTATACGTATTCAAAAATGGAATAAAAAAATATGATGATTGTTTGAATTTTTAACCATTTGGAAATGGTTGTTGTTTTCGGTCGAGAATGGGGGTCAAATGATGCTCGCATTTTATTTATTTTTTAACGAAATTCAACGATGTTCTTTATTTTTAGAAGAATTTTTATTTGAATAGGTAATAGAAAGACATAAAATCGTTAAAAATTGTTTGAATAGGTAATCGAAAGGCATAAAATCATTAAAAATTGAAAAAGTTACAAAATGGGTAGGCGCAAATTATCAGATATGGAAAAATCCAAAGCCAAAGAGCGACGCCGAAATGAAAATTGTCTTGCAAAGCAAAAATCGAGGTCTTCAACTCATTATGTAGGCCATGAAAATCGAGGTCTTCAACTGATTATGTAGCTCATGAAAATCGAAGTCTTCAACTGATTATGTAGCCCCTGAAAATCGATTACGGAATGAAAGACGAACGCGAAAAAGGAAACAATCTAATGTTTAATCGATTGATAGTAAAAGGGCATGTCTCGAGGGCTTCCAATTCATTAGCCACGGTGTTTTACAATCGGTCGATTCTAACCGAGAAAAATTGAGCTCAACGTAGGTAATTTGTCGCAATCTGTGGATGATTCGGTGGAACTGCTTTCGATTTGTAAACTGTTTTTCTTCTCGAAATGGGACTTGGAGGGTTTATCGATGAAGGTTTTGGTCGTCTGAAGTTTGATTTTTGCGATCTGTTGTTGAAGAGGATGCGACGCAATTTGGTGGACGAAATAAATTCCAAATGGTCGTTGTAATTATTAAATTACAATTATTTTTTTTTCAAAAAAATTGGTAAGGGAAGCTGTTAAACAAGATTATTTCATTTAAATTTGGTGACAAATTCTTATTCTCATACACGTTTTCTTTCGATTAGAGTTGTTTTGGTTGGAAGCTAACTTGAAGCTTGTAAAGTTTTATATTTGTTGTTTAAAACGATGCATTATTTTAGAGGTACAATGAAACTTGATAAATATGAAAAATTAACACAAAAGCTTGTAGTATGTGTAATTTGAGTACATTAGATAAAACAGTGGCAACTTAAACTAGTCGGAGGTGGCAATCCCAAAATTTTTTTCGATCTCATACATATTAATATTTCAAAATTCGCTATCACAGTGGCAAACTTAAATGACAATCTATGCTTATCATGAAGATTCTAAAGATATGATATTGAACGCATTAGTTCTTGAGATACGACAATCGCTAAAATTCTGAAAAAAGGCAGCATAGCAACACTACCTTTTAGGTGATTTGCACCAACACCTAATCAGCAACAACTTATGCCAAAGTCTAACTGAATTTGAAATTTTATGAAAATCCGTGCGTTAGTTTTTGAGACAGAGCTATTGCAGAAATCATAAATAATTCTTCATAGGAGCACCTGCTGCTGGGCGATTTACACAAAAAGCTAAACAGGATAAAGTTTCAGGGATTAACTGAATCTGAAGTTTGATGAAAATTTGGGCGTTAGATCTTGAAATAGAGATACAGTAGAACTCCAATTATCCGAACTCCGACTATCCGAGCCGCTTTCAGAATTTCAGAAAAAATAAATTAAGACGTAATTTTAGCATTTGCCGATCTTAAAGCTGCGTTGAAGTGGATGGAGCGTCAGCCCGAGTAAAACCACATGCAACTTCTCACTGTCAAGCGGATACGCGACTTGGCTGCCCGAAAACGGATGAAGACTGTAAAAAAGCTTACTTTAACCGAGATGTTCCGCAAGCAACGACTTTCATTTACAGTACGGTACGTACAGTCGTGGAAAAAAAAAGTAAACACCCCCCACTAACTCCTCAACAAATTATCGTAGAAGAAAGTTACTGGTACCGAACGATTAGAAATAAAGCCTACTTTTAAATGACATAGATAAAATTTGCTTAGAGGACCACCTACATATTAAAACGAACCATAACTTTGTTTTTTTCAATAGCAGTACACAATTCTGACAGCATAAATGAACTCTGCACCCTTCAATTAGCCTAAAAACAAATTTTTATCCAATTCGTATCATAAGTTTCTGAGAAATTAATTATTTTAAAACGAGCGTATTTTATGGGCTGTATCCAAATTGAAGTTCGAAAAACGATTATTAACCGAGAGAGCCCCCATCTTGATCAAGGCACCTTAAGAAGTCAATGAAGCCTGCTAGATTGCCGGACAGCAGAAGAAATTTCAAAATATCTACTCACTTCTATTATAGACGACCCCTTAAACCATCATTTTGCCGTTTTTTCAGCATAATTTGAAAACTACTTGGAAGAAAAATGTGAATATTTGGATTTACACAAATCAGGACTTAATAAATCTAAATCCATAAAAAAAATCGTAGGTTGCAATTCATAATTTTTTCGAATATTAATTTCATAATTCATAATTCATATCATAAAATTATAAAAATTGCAAATTCAGCGTATTTATTTTTGGATATATTAGTATTATTGCTACAAAAAAATTAGCACATTAGGAGCATAATTTCTGGTGATATAAATAAAAATATGAAAATGTAATTTAACATTAGAAGCACTAAATTTTGAATGTTTATAATTCAAAACCTTATGATTCAAATGACTTGAAATTCGGTGTCTAGGCATAATTTGAACCGAAGATTTGAAATATCTTGTTAAAATTGGGTATTGTCATTGAAAAAAATAAGTTTGGATTCGTTTTAATATGTAGATGGCCCCCTAAGCAAATTTTATATACATCATTTAAAAGTAGACTTTATTTCCAATCGTTCGGTACCAGTAACTTTCTTCTACGATAATTTGTTGAGGAGTTAGTAGGGGGTGTTTACTTTATTTTTTTCCACGACTGTACATACTGTACTAACGTACAGCCCTTTTAAGTACGCTTAACATGTAAAAGTGTTGCTTTTTCATTTAATTAATTAAAAGCTCTTTTTCTTTAAAAATAGTTTTTTTCTCCCATTTTCAACATACACACACTAATTAATTAAAATAGACCATTTTTTCGGAAAAAAATCCAATTATCCGAATGGGCTCTGGTCCCAGTTGATTAGCATAATTGGAGTTCTACTGTAGACTGTACTGAGATAATCGAGAATCGCATCACATAATAATACGCATAATCGAGAATCGCATACCAGCGCAACCTGTCGGACGATTTACACCAAAAAGTAATCAGCACCAAATTATATCAAGGACTAACTCAATCTGTATGAAAATCCGTACATTAGTTTTCGAGAGATAACTATTGCAGAAATCGTGAAAAATGCAGCATAGCAGCGCCACGTGTTGAATGATTTACACCCAAAACTAATCAGCACCAATTTTTATCAGGGACTAACTGAATCTAAAGTTTTATTAAATTCCGCTCATTAGTTCTTGAGATAGAGCGCCCACAAAATTTGTGTCACATACAGATAGACAGATTCACAGAGTGACAGACAGATTCAAAGATATTTTGCAAAAACATGTTTTGTGGTATCTCTGACCCCTAAAACGTGTAAATCCGTCGAAAACCGAAATTCAAAAATTTCCACGAATCCAATACTTTCATCTTGCAAAGACAGTAGAAAGTAAAAAGGTTATTTGAATTATATTGAAATATTAAGGAAACTGGGCAATTTCAAACCGTTAAAAAACCTAAATTACATAGTTATAAATGAAACAAATATATAGAGATATTTTTCGAAAAACATTTTTTTTAGAAATACAGTGTGTCCTATAAATCCGTTGGCTTTTCAAAAAATTCATAAAAATGTAGCAAATTTTTGTATGGGAGTGTGGTTTGCTACATAAGACTGGTCAAAGAAGCGAACTTGTTAGTGGCAAAAGGAACAAAATAAATTGAATCTGTGGCGTTATTCTCCAAAACTCCGAATTGAAAAATATTTATTCAGATGTTAGAATACACCATTTTAAGCATGCAAAAAATAAGTTAACTAATTAAATAAATAATAAAACGAAAAGTTTAAACTGGTAGCATTGAACTCACAGGCCACACTAATTGTATATTATACTGTTCTTTCAAAGAATTTCAAAAAATAAATTAAGGGAGATTTATACTTAACCAATGAACCTAATAAAACGAAAAGTTTAAACTGGTAGCATTGAGCTCACAGGCCACACTAATTGTATATTATACTGTTCTTTCAAAGAATTTCAAAAAATAAATTAAGGGAGATTTATACTTAACCAATGAACCTCCAAATCTAATCAGGGACGCGCCATATCAGAATAAATCTGTATACCAAATTTGAAGCAAATCTGATAATTCTGCATGAAAACACCATTTCGCTAAATTAAGGGAAGGGGGGGAGTATTAGCTTCCCCATTTCCTATATTACACTTAACCAATGAACCTGCAAATCTAATCAAAAAAAGCTCCTTGTCATAATTTGAAAGAAAAAAAAAAAGAAAATTGGATAACTCTGCATGAAAACCAATTTATCTAAATTAAGACTTGCTGCTCTTTCCTCCTTTTATACTTAACCAATGAACCTCCAAATCTAACATAGGAAGCGCCATATCGGAATGAACCTGTATATCAAATTTGAAGCAAATCGCAATAATTCTGCATGAAAAAAACCTGTATCTAAATTGAAGGTGGATTAGACTCCCGCTCCCCCCTTTATACTTAACTAATGAACCCCCAAAAACTAATCAGGGAAGCACCTTATCAGAATGTACATAGAAAAAAATTGAAGCAAATCGGATATCTCTATCAAGAGTTATCGCGTTAGGTATATTCGTACATACATACATACATACAGAACCGGCGGGCACATTAGCTCTCAGGATTAGCCTGTGAGCTAACAATGAAAAATTATTGACCAAAAGGTTCTCTTTTAGGTGCGTTCGAAGTTATATAAATACGTAGCACCTATAGTCGTTGTCTGGTCCGTCCGTCTGTCCGCATATAACATCGGAAAATCCACCCAACCGAATGGTTTGAAATTTAAGATATAGAATCCTTGCAGAATTTTGTCGAGTCATTTCAAATTTTATGGAAAAGTAATCATAACTTAAAAAGGTATTGATAAAAGTTTTCTTCATTCTATTAAATCCTAATATACGTCATTAATTCAATGATATCCCATGATAGGTAATGATCCTATGTTGCCATGGTGATGACGTCCTATTTAAGGTGGAGTCCTATTATTTCCGTATTACAGAATATACAGGGTAAGTCAAAATGAATATAGCGATTACAAACGGCTATAACTATTTAATGGAAAATAATTTATCGATAAGATTAACACAGAATGTAGACGGAACTTCAAAATTTCTTTACGTAAGGCGCAGGTGCAGTGAAGCTGAAACTTAGCAACGGTTCGTACATTTTTAAACCAACATCTTCCAAAGCATTGGATAAGTCGAAGTGGATATGCCGACGATGTCTTCTGCTCTTGGCCACTGAGATATCCGGACTTGACACCCTGCGATTTTTTTCTATGGGGATATTTGAAAAACAGGGTGTATGTGCCTCCCATGCCCAAAACAATTGAAGAACTCAAAGTACGCATTTGTAATGCGCTTGCGTCGGTGACTGAACAAATGCTTCAGAATGTATGGCGTGAAATGGACTACTGCCTAGATGTTGTCCGTGTGACCAAGAGAAGTCACATAGAACATCTATGACGTATGTATACAAAATTTTGAAGTCCCATCTACATTTTGTGTTAATCTTATCGATAAATTATTTTCCATTAAATAGTTATAGCCGTTTGTAATCGCTATATTCATTTTGACTTACCCTATATATTGGGTCTAGAGGTCTGCACGGGCCCGGGCTTGGCCCGAGGCCCGTACCCGGCCCGGCCCGCGGGCCGGGCCGGGCCGGCAAAAAAATTGAACGGGCCTCCAGGGCCGGGCCGGGCCGATAAAAAAATTAATCGGGCCTATCGGCCCGATATAAGAATTTGAGAGGAGCAGATAAAATACGAGGTCATTTCCATTGAATATGACTTTTTCAAGAAGTATAAATGTGCGTTACGAGCCGATGCGAGTTTAACAACATCAATACAGAAATGTAACATGTCCATCGTAGAGATCGGCATCGTACAGTTACATGATGCCTGATCCCGGGTTTAATTTTTTCGGCAGACTTGTGCCGGGACGGAACTGGTCTTAATCGTTCTCAGGATGTGTAGGACAGGCATTATGTTTTGTAAAAGTATTAATAGCGATAATGAACTTCTGTTAACAGTATCGTTGGAAATGTACCTTAAGGTGGTTCTCATATTTACTGCTCAGCAATGCGAAACTCTCAGACACATTTTCTGACTCATTTTTAACTATAAAGGCATAAAATTGACAGGCCTGAGTATTAAAGGCATTTGGGATCGAATAGCGTTTCCATTTTTCATAAATTACGTACAGAGATAACAGAGACTTGTCACGTGACTGTACATTTTTCTCCTTTCCTGTGCTATCGCTTCCAGAAATTCGATTCAAAACGCTAACTTTGGCAGTATTTTCCGAAAGATATATTACTTTTATCTAAGAAAAAAACGGCATTTACATGGTTTCTGAATAAGAATACCTGCCAATCTCATGCGTTTCCGAAAAGAAATGAATTCATAAATGTATCAAAATGTAGCTCCTTTGGATTTGAGAAAAGCCTTAAAAATGACAGAAATATTTTCACAAATCTACCTTTTATTATAAGCTTCAAAAGTTATCATGTTTTTTAATCCTTTATTCTAAACTACAATAATCTTTTAATGAACCCTTATTTAAATTTTGAAACATCTGTAGAGGCGTTGACTAAAACACTGTAAATAATCGTTAACGTTTACTATTGTGTGTTTTCTATTTTGCGAACACATAGTAATTTAAAATATACTGTAAAATGCTCCCATAAATATGCATGTAGAATTCATTAAAAGGATCTTAATTGTATGGCGAGAAAAAACGGAATTTTTTGTAGAAATTTAGTCGGGCCGGGCCTTTTTTCACTGATTTTTGTACGGGCCGGGCCGGGCCGGGCTCGGGCCGAACTTTCAATTTTTACACCGGGGCCGGGCCCGGGCCTGGAAATTCCGGCCCGTGCAGACCTCTAATGGGTCGATTGGAAAGTCGCGTCGTGTTGGAAAAATCAATTCGTACCGGAAAATTCCATCATTTAATTATTAGCCATTGATTCCGATATCTAATGTCTAACAACTACCGGGCAGAATTTTCCGGTACGAATTGATTTTCCCAACATGACACGACTTTTCCGATCGACCCAATAGAATCGTAATAAATTTTGCATTCATGCATTTTTGCATAAGAGTGCAACACCTATTGCACCAAGATCTGAATATTTATAAAGCTACTTATAGTACGAACGCACCTCATTTGCCACGTTTGACGTACAATTTACGGCTTGTTTATATTTGCAATAAACAAAACATTGCGTACTTCTCATAAATATTGTCAATTTTCTAATACAAAATTATAAAGTATACGAACTTATCTTTGTAAAAAATCTATTTTTGGGCGTCTCCAGTCTTTTTAATTTTACAAAATTTACGAAGTTCATTTTAGCAATAACGATACATAACTGCTCAAATGAGAAATAAGACTTATGTATGAAAAATTAACTCAGTATCACCATATGTTGAGAATTTGGATTATCTGCCGTGTTGGATAATAGCAGACATAAAATCGTCTTTTTAAGACCACTGTATAAGTAACTTTAACTTTGGGGTATGTTGCAGATATGCAACACGGTGGTAAAAAAGGCTTAAGCAAAAAAATATTGAGATGTTTATTACAACGATATTTTGTTGCACTTGATAATTACTATACCATGACGTGCAAATAAAAACCTGTTGTATACTCACCATTTTTATGTCTTTTAAATGCGAGGATAACTTTTAATAATGTAACCTATTGGTGAAAATGGAGATTTTTTTTCGGAAATAGCTGATACTTTTGTCAAGTTTAATTCCACGCTTCCGTAAGACAATTTGTGCCCTCTCCCCCACTTTTTTAATATACATTTTTAAATGTAAGTGGACATAAATTTTACGAATTTCTGAAACAGATTTTTATGAATCTTTTGTGAATCTTTAAGTGAATTTTTATAAATAATTTTTCTTTTATGAATTTTTGAAATGAATTTTTTATGAATAAACGAATTTTCATCAATAAATGAACTTTTATGAATGAATGAACTTTTATGATTATTTGAAATGCATTTTTATGAATTTTTGAAATGCTTTTATGAATTTGTGAAATGAATTTTTATGAATGTTTTATGAATAAATAAACTTTTATGAATATATGAATTTTTATGAGTTTTTGAAATGAATTTTATGAATTTTCGGAATAAATTTGTATAGATTTATTATGAATAAACTTTATGAACTAACAATGAATTAGATTTATTATGAAAATATAAGTAAATTTTTATAAATAAATAAATTTCTCTGAATTTTTAAATGATTTTTTTATAAATAGACGAATTTTCATCAATAAGTGAATTTTTATGATTATTTGAAATGCATTTTTATGAATTTTTGAAATGAATTTTTATGAATGTTTCATGAATGTATGAATTTTTACGAGTTTTCAAAATGAACTTTATGAATTTTCAAAATAAATTTTTATAGATTTATTATGAATAAAAGAAATTTATCATAACGCGCAGTTTTAGGAATAAATGAATTTTTTAAGAATAAATGAATCTGTACGATTTTTTGAAATGTTAGAAACTTATTGAGACACCCGGTATTTAATTACAGAAATTAATTTTTTTTACTGCGATAATTCGATTACTTTCGATTTAATTTATTGGAAATTAAATTTTTCGTCTTAGCATTATACTTAGATGTAATAAACTGTTAAGATTTTTAGCTTCCAGTAATTCCGCAAAAATAATCTTCACCTTATTTAATTGCAGGTTTTTGCGATTATAGAAGACGATTAATACTTTTTTAAGTAACTAGTGGCGAAAAGCCGTAGCAGTTGGCAACTATATATTATTCTAAGATAAAAGATATATTCGTGTTAATGACCCTAAATAAAAGATTTCTTTCAACTAAAAAAAAAAAAAAAAATTTTTTTTCTTTTTTTTTATTTCCAATTTACAGACAATGTAGATTACATATTAAACATAGCCATTTTGAATGTTAGGTACAGTTGTGGGAGGGAAAAAATAAATACCCCCTACAAATTCTGCAGCAAATCATTGTAGAAAAAAGTTACTGGTACTAAACGATTGGAAATAAAGTCTACTTTTATATGAGGTATAAAGCATTTTCTTAGGGGGCATCTACTAATAAAAAAAGAACCCAAACTCTGTTTTTTTCAATAGCAATACCCAAGTCTGGCACCATAAATAAATTCTGCACCCTTCAATTAGCGTAAAAACAAATTTTCATGAAATTCTTACGTTATTTTCAGAGAAATTAATTATTTAAGAATGAGCCTATTCTAGGGGCTGTATCCAAATTGAAGTTTGGTACTCGATTGTTGAAATGCTACAGAATGACTGTGTTACTTCTATCTACGTATTATTTCTTGCCAATGTGACCATTTCATTCGCTTAATATGTTTCGACTATTGCCAGCCCAAATGTTTCAATAAAATGAGTGAGATATATTTTTTTCGAATTATTCTTTTCTGCACATCATACACGGCCCCTTAGACCATCATTTTGTCGTTTTTTAATCCTAATTTTAAAACTACTTGGAAGAAAAATTTGAAATTGAAAATTCGCATAAAGCAGGACATAGAAAATATAAATATATTTAAAAAAATTGTTGGTTGCATTTCATATTTTTTTCGAATATTAATTTCATAATTCATATTATAAATTTTTTAAAATTAGAAATTCAAGGTGTTTACGTATAGGTTTGATAGTATTATAGCTACACAAAAAATTATCACATTATGATCATAATTTCAGAAGATATTAATAACTAGTATGTTGTGGCCATCACAAAACTTTCTTCTATCTCATACATGTCAATACTTCAAAATTTGCTATCACAGTGCTAAATTAAATGGCAGTCTGTGCTCATCATGAGAATTCTAAAAAGATGAAATTCCGTGCATTAGTTCTGGAGGTATGACTGTCACTGAAATCGTGTAAATCCAGCAAAATGCAGCATAGCAGCACCACCTATTGAGTTATTTACACCAGAACCTAATTATCATAAACTTATGTCAAAGTATAACTGAATATGAAGTTTGAGGAAAATTCGTGCATTAGTTTTTGAGATAAAGCTATTGCGCAAATCATGACAAATGCAGCATAGAAGCGCCATTTGTTGTGCGATTTACACCAACACATAATCAACAGAAATATTAATCAAGTTATACTTAAATCTGAAGTTTGATGAAAATTCGTGCATTAGTTCTTGAGAGAGGAAATAGTGCAAAATGCAGCACAGCAGCGCCACCTATTGCGCAATTTACACAAACACATAGTCAGCATCATTTCATATCAAAGATTAACTGAATCTGAAGTTTGTTGAAAATGAGCCCATTAGTTCTTGAGATAGAGCTATTGCAGAAATCGTGTAAATCCTGCAAAACGCAGCATAGCAGCGCCATCTGTTGGGCGATTTACACCAAAACATAAACAGCATCCATTCATGTTAAGGACTAACGGAATCTGAAGTTTTATGAAAATCCGTGCATTAGTTCTTGAGATACAGCTATTGCGAAAATCGGGAAAAATACAGCATATCAGCGCCACCTGTTGAGCGATTTACATTAAAAACTAATCAGCACCAATTTATATCAGGGACTACCTGAATGTAAATTTTTATTAAATTCCGTACATTAGTTCTTGAGCTAGAACGCCCACAAAATTTGTGTTTCATACAGACAGACAGAGTCACAGACTCATAGACAGACATTTTGTAAAAACATGTTTTTTGGAATCTCTGACCCCTAAAACATGTAAATCCGTCGAAAACCGGAATTCGAAAATTTTCATGAATCCAATACTTTCTTCTTGTAAAGATAGAAGAAAGTAAAAATATGATTTAACATTAGAATCTCTAAATTTTGAATGTTTATAATTCAAAAACTTATCCAAATGACTTGAAATTTCATTTCTTGTCGTAGTTTGAGACGAAGATTTAAAATATATTGTTGAAATCGGATATTGCTATTGAAAAAAAGCAAAGTTTGGTCCGGTTTTGATTTGTAGGTAGATGTCCCCCTAAGCAAATTTTAGTAGACTTTATTTCCTATCGTTTGGTACCAGGAACTTTTTTCCATTATAATTAGTTGCAGAGTTAGTAGAAGGTGTTTACTTTTTTTTCCATGACTGTACCTTTTCATCATGATCTTTTTTCTCGTGAGTTTTCTTTTTTCCTTATGGTAAGAAATTTATGTATGACATAAAACATTCCGTAGAAAATTTAGAGCTGTTATCAAACGCGAAACTGGATTTAAATATTTTATTGAGTGGAAAGTTTTCTAGACGTGTAAATATAAATATCTGTTTAAAATTTTAAAGGTCACCCAAGCAGTATATCAAATAAAGAGCTTAAAAACATATATAAAGAAAAAAAAAGACATACGTCTACTTCCAGAAAATTTAATTTTCATTCATATATTATTTATGATAAACAATTCTTTTTAAAAAGAATAAAGAATAGGAAAAGGAGAAAGAACGAAGAAATTAAACATCCGTGAAAATTTTGGAAATGCATTTCCTTTCCTTTTTAAGGGTGTATTCCAATCCAAACTGCTTATTTTCTGATTCATTTTTAAATTCATTTTGACTCTCAAACGCATCAAACTGGGAAATTTTCTTATTTAGAAACTACTAAGAGATCTGGGAATGAAAAAAAAATGGTCATACTGAGAAAATAATTGCTTAAAAATCAAATTCTAATTAGTTGAGCGAAAAATGAAATGACACGGCCTCTTATACATCTCTTGAAAAATCATCTCAGCAAGTTTCATGTTTTTACTTTTAAAAATGAGTCTGAAAACGTCTGAGAAAATTTCGAGCTGTTGAGGGTGGAAGAATATTTTTTCGAATACACCCTTAAGAATTCGCTTAAAAAAATTAAAGAGGTTATGTGTAAATTGTAAAAATGGAATTATAAAACATAAAATTGCATAGATAATTATTTAAAAAAATAGTAATCTGATAGTAGTTGTATTTTTTTTGCTATTTTGGATCAGGTGCAAACAAATGGTATGCATTCACGTCTTGTACATAGAGAATACAGGCAAAAAATCACAAGAGCATGTTTTTAACACTTTCAAACATATCGCTCGTGGGCTGCAATAGTGGCACAACTCAAAAAATACGAATTTTGAGTTAATGCGCTCTCCATCATTGCAGATTGGTATTCTTTCCAGCAGCAACAGCGGCATATCTTGTATTTCAGTATTTCACCAACAGATGGCAAAAGTGCCGCTGTTGCATTATATATGATATAATCTGAATGCATCATCATATAATCATATTTATCATCAATATAACACGGGGTGTGAGGGTACTTTTTTTTGCATTATTATTAATTGAATCCTTACGGAATCATTTAATACCACTTAACACTTATGATATGACAACAATGAATCGTGTAAATTTTGCATTTCATTACAAGGCGAAACTTCAAACCCATTAATCTCAGAACCCGATTTTTTGAGTTGTGCCACTATTGCAGCCCACGAGCGATATAGTCGAAAAGTGATTGCGAATTCGGTTTGTTTGACCGCGTTTCTATCCGTCTGTCTGCCCGTGCTCTAACTCACGTAAATATAGTCCGATTGTAATGAAATTCATATAGTTTATTGGGATTTACTATGGTATGTTCAGTATTGGAAAAGAAGCGTGTAGCATTTACGGTTCATCCACAGGGCCACTCAAAAGAATTCTGTTAGATTACGGTCTATGGCGAAAAATCTTTTGCGGTGTATTTTAATGATATTACGCTATTTTAAGCATATTGAAAATGGTATACAGGATGTATCTGAAATGCTTCGACAAACTTAGGGGATGATAGTACTCATCATGACGAACAAAAAATGCAATGGAACATGGGGTCGCAAATGACGTTTAAAGGGTGAAAATCGCAAAACTAGAAAAATATCGAAATCTCGCATGATGCTTTTCTGAAGAACTGGCTAGTAGCACGAAGCTGGTTTTCCTTTCACTTTGTGCATATCTAGCCAGAAAGAGATAACAAAAACTTGGAAGAAAACCAAACAAATCTGTGAGTAGGAATCCACGTATGCAGGACTTAAAAATCTTCGAGCGTGTCCGCCAGTCGTTCCTCCGTAGATGTACTCTTTCTAATAACGTCCGCGGTCGACACTTTGAACAAGTGTTGAAAAATATTTGTTTTCTCTGGACATCACGAGCTGTGTTGTACCTATTCTGGGCAATAAATAATTTTCTGAAGTGTATCTTTCTTGTCTCAGTTTGTCCATTTCCAGACGCATTTTCTCGATTTTTATCCTTTAAACGTCATTTGCGATCCCATGTTCCATTGCATTTTTTACTCGCCTTCATGAGTACTATCATCCCTCTAAGTTTGTTGAAGCATTTCAGATACACCCTCTATATCACTGAGGTCTAGCACAAGGTTCTTATTATAGAATATGGTCTGCATAGAATTTATCGTTCATTTACAGGATTACAGGGACACACAAAAGGATTTGGCTACAGAAGAAAATGAACAGTAATTGAACTATTGAAACCTACCAACAATAATTGTTATAAGTGCGTTGTCAGTTGTGTTATGCGTTTATAAATTTAACTATTATTTAACTATTATTTGGTGTTCATGAATTCTATAGATCCTATACAGGGCCGCACAAAATTTCTCAACAAGAGCCGTTTATTGGTGGAAATTCCCGAATGAAAACTTTTAACTGTGCTATGCGTAATTTTTAGCATACTATGTAGTATACATACATATTCATAGATCATATACAGGGTTGCACAAAAAATCGCATATTGTTTCGACTATTCATGGTAATAGCAGAAATTGCGTCTTCAAATACGTTATGGTTATGCGTTTTCTAAATTGTTCATTTAAACATCATCTTTCACCTTAGTAAACTCTGAAGTGTTGTTATAGTATTTTGTTATAGTATAGTGTTATAGTTTTGTGTTGGAAAGTGTTTCATAACCTATGCTGTACGCATGATTTTTCGTTCTTGTTTAAATTGAAAACGAAATATTGAAGTGTAATTCCATGGTGGCCAATGCAACAAGTACAGTAATATACAATAAAATACAATACTATCAGATTACTATTTTTTTTTAAAAATAATTATCTATGCAATTTCATGTTTTATATTTCTATTTTTACAATTTACAATATTTTTAATTTATAATATTGTTTTAACTGAATGAAAGTTATAATATTGATGTAAAATGTGCCAGTTGACTTCGGGCCGAATTACGGAAATTTCCCAGGACTGCAGAACTGCTGAAGGATTTTTTTCAGTTTTTCCAGATTAAAGATCGGATGACCAGGTACAAAACTACTTATTAAATGACTTAAAGGTCACTGTGTTCAGCATAATATTTATAATAAATGTGTACTATAGTAAAAGATATATTGATAAGATAAATAATATATATGATCATGCAATTGGCTATAAAACAATCGTTTGAAGTCGGTTTCCTTTTTTCATGAAAAGTACTTGCGATAGTAATATTAATTTTTGTCATTTTAAATCGATTACGGATGTAATCAGAATTTCGAACTACATAAATTTTAATTAAGTTAAAGAAACGTCTCGAAAAGACTGTTGAAATATCTATCAAATATGATAAACGTAACAGATTTACAGATTCTTAGAAATAAAAAAAACTGCCCAATTAACGCCACCTAGCGTAGTTTTTACTGCAAAAATATTTGTACTTAACCCTTAAATGCCTGGTGTTGCTTTTCGGCAACATACCTAATTTAGGCTCTAAAATACTATTAGAATAATATTGAAGCTATAATGCCTAATGTTGTCAATAGAATACATTCTGTAAATATTATTAAATCGATTTTCAACATGTAGATGGCAACACTTGTGCTCTTTAAAAATAAAGATAGATTTATTTTTTCAATTGTTGCTACTTGTTCTTTTTGTTTTGTTTGGAAGCTTGCGAAATACCCTATTTTGACCTGCAGTGAGCAAGTAAAATTTATTTCTTATTATAGTTCCTAAAATTCTTGTGTGTTTAATATTATAGAATTTTATCTAGGGAAATTATTTTTTCAATTAAACACCAGTATTGCCGATTAGTAACAAACTGTTTTTTAGCCGCAAACTATACTTAAAACAAAATATGATTTTTTCAAGTATTTTTCCCATGATTTATTTAAAAAATGAAAGCTGACAAAACATTATTATAATGATTTTTGAAAAATCAGGCATTTAAGGGTTAATTAAAAAAATCTCTGAAGGAGAGAACGAAAGCTAGATAAAGATTAAATTAAATTAATTATTTCATCTCTGTTAACCTTTCTAATCTAGATAAAAACAGTTTATAAAACTTGCAGAACCAGAAAATAATTTACTGAACCACGTTCTTTTTCATTGTTATCTGATGTAGTCAAATTTATCAAAGAAATTTAATCAATGTAAAAGTGAATGCAGTCTGTTTCCGAAATCACCCTTAATAACCCTATTCAGTATAATGTATGGATAGAATTAAGGTTGGAAACTCGGCTAATTGAACATTAATTTAACTGATGTTTGAACTGTTTTTACTTGTTAAAGTATTTTTATTTTTAAGAAATTACAAGTAAGATTTTTTTCATGCTGTATGTACTTATTTTTAGGTAATTTTTATCGCAGATGCATCAATTATAATAATAATTACGTTTAATTACATTTATCGGTAAATACGTAATAAAAAAAGTTTTTTATAAGAAAATTTTATGTGGCAAAACGTCCATTTGATGTGAAATTTCGTAAATGAATGGAATGAACATGATTTTTCCATATTTATTTTATTGAATTTCTCATGTCTTGCGAATTCTAATTTTTAAGAGGACCGGAAAAACATCTATAAAGGGCAATCGGAAAATAACTGTTAAAATTTTAAAGGGTGGTACAGGGGACCTAAACAAGCATTTTTCGTCATAGAATATGTGTCCGAAAATTTGGCGTTTAAGCGCTGGTGACGAACAAAAATAAGAAACGTGAAATGAAAGACAGACCAAAGGAAATTAAACAAATTGTTTAAGGGGTCTCAGGAGTCTTAAAATTGGAAAAAAAAATGAACAAAAGAGGCCATTTTCATCATTTAATATTTTAAAATGTAGATGATTTTACAATTTTTTGTGGCATGAAAGATATAAGTATGTTCTTTCATTTCATGCATTTAAAAAATTGCAATATGCAGAATTATCATTTATAGAGAGGGGGGGGGGGTCCAAACTGTCAGACATTTGACGAGTAGAAAATCATCATAACAGCTTCCGCAGAATTACAAAATAAATATTCCAACTAGAATGCAAATTATGATGTTTACTTACACTTCAGATTGTACTAATTACCGTGAACCTAAATAAATTTGTATTTAAAGTATTTTTATATTTTGGATACAAAGTTGTATTTAGCTAAAAAAAACCTTGAAAATTTCAACAGTATAATAACATATTTTTTTTTTTGAACAATAAAAAGGAAAATTTAGGTTCAGTTTATACAGACTAACATGAAACATATGGTTTGAATATTTCATGAAAAAATATTCTGAAGTTTTTAAGATATCCTGCGCGTTATGCGCTAAAACGTCATTTGGAGAAAAAACGACTTCAGAGTTTCCGAAACGCGCGCCGCGCCACTTCAGCTATTGGGCGGATAAAAAAACATAACTTCTGTTCTAATGGGATTTCAAAGAAACAATAGTATCTAAATGTTCAGAAAAGATAGGAGTTTAACATTTAAAAAAATTTAAATTTCGAAAAATTTGAAACTTTAAGAGTCCCTTTAATGAATTCTGTTTTTACAATAGGTGCTCAAACAAGCGACCTCTAACATGAACACATACTTCATATTCTCGAACAGTGAAGTATTTGAGGCAAAATTATTTTTTACGTGTTTTAAAGTTAAAATCATTGCTGTTAACTTACTGGTAGGAAATACATTTAATTAATGTTATATACATAGAAATGTATGCATTTGTTTTAAAAATAAATATCTAATGCAAACTTTACTTAAATGTTATTGTTTAAAAGAAGAAAGTAATTGTTGATAGATTTGTTTTATTTACAAGTAGTGTTTAATTAAATGTGATTAATCTTACTATATATTTTTAATTATTTATGTAATTCAATGTATATTATATATGAGGACTTGAGTTTCAAAACACGCCTTATCCAAAATTTAAAAAATCGTATCTATCAATCTATTCTATTGATAAAAATGCATCGAAAAAATACAACAACGTGCAAACAAAATCTAGTTACACTTAAACTTACAGATGTGCAAAACTACCTAAAAGATGAGACAATATTTAAAAATATGTTAAATTACTTTAATTCCTTAGTAGACATAACCAGAAGCAGAATATACAAGTTAATTTCGAAGACGCAAAAATTATATATCCCTCAAAGAATTATCATGATTTAATCATCCGCGAATCAATAGAAATTATTACTAAAGAAAATAGTGTTTGCAATGACGTTTTATCCTACAACATATCCAGAATTTGGTTCAGTTTGCTTAAAGAACCATAAAATGAGTAATTTTCCAATTCCCTATATCCATGTTTTATTTTCCCAATGTTTTCCTTATCTTAAATTGACTTCCACTTTCACTCCTTTCGTCGCCATCTGCCTGAATTTTGAAAATTAGACGTTAATAACAATTGTATTTCTTATATTTCTCTGGCGAAGACTATGTTTTTAGAGTTGAAAGTACTAAGGTATTAAAGTAATTTAACATCTTTTTAAATATTGTCTCATGTTTTAAGTAGCTTTGCACATAGTTTAAGTTTAACTTTTTAAAGATGAATTAAGCATTTCTATTTATTTATTTACTAGAAAACCAGTTTTATCCTGTATTCTTGTCATTGTAAAATCTTGGTTTACAATGAAAACCAATGGACGCAGCCAGAGGTTTTTCACGATTTCCCAAAATTTCATTTTCTGGATAAGGCAAGTTTTGAAACTCACGTCCTCATATACAAGGTGTCCAAGCTAAAAGTATCCAAAAGGTATGGCTTATTATTACATAACTACCCATTAGAATATAACAGACTGATCCTCTATGGATTGGAAATCTCTCCGAGATTTTTTTGGGACTCCACCATACTATCACAGAGACATCACCGTGTTTTTACCCGACTGTCAAGAAGAGTTATGTGTTTCAGGCGTATCTGGGTATGTGGATTTATTTATACCCTCGAAACATTCCAACGGCTGGATGGATTTTAATGAATGAGGTCTCTATCGATTCGTCTTAACCGTCCGATAGTTATAGGCTAGGTTTTGTTTTTATAAATTCAAAATGGCGGTAGACACGAAAAAAAAATACGCACCCTATTGAGTGGCATATCATTGGATAGGTCTTTCAAAATGAAGACGATGCTTCATTGACTATTTTACATTCAGAAGCTCCGTTTAAATATTACACAACCTGGAAGTTGTGTAGGTAGGATATCTAACTTTACACCAGCTCTAACCATCATAGACATGAATAGTCCTCATCAAAACAATATTTATAGATAGGAACTAACAATTAAACACAACTTAAAAGTCATCAATAGAAGTAAATAAAAAAATAGGTAAGTAACATAAAAAATAGTTTAACATTGATGAGAAATAATTAGTTCGCTTTTTACGAAGTGGGGTTTTTTGATTTTTTAAATTTAATTTTTACTTGTTGTATATGACATTTCCTGGGAGTTGGATTGGAAGGCGTGCCCAATTGTCTGGCCTCCAAGGCCTCTGGATTTGACTTCATTAGACTTTTTTGCTTGGGGATTCGTTAAATCCGTTGTGTATAAACAAAACATTATTACTGTGGATGAGTTGAAGAAGTGTATCATTCAAGCAATTCGTCTACTAACTCCTGATATTCTACGAAACACTTGGAGTGAACTGGATTACTGTTTACATGTTTGTCATTCTACAAAAGGTGCACACATCGAAATCTATTGATATTAAAAATTGGTGAGATATTCTTTCTATTTAACCCTTAAATGCCTGGTGTTGCTTTTCGGCAACATACCCAATTTAAGCTCTAAAATACTATTATAATAATATTGAAGCTATAATGCCTAATGTTGCCAATAAAATACATTATGAAAATATTATTAAATCGATTTTCATCATGTAGATGGCAACACTTGTGCTGTTTAAGAATAAAGATAGATTTATTTTTTCAATTGTTGCTACTTGTTCTTTTTGTTTTGTTTGGGAGCTTGCGAAATACCCTATTTTGACCTGCAGTGAGCAAGTAAAATTGATTTCTTATTATAGTTCCTAAAATTCTTGTGTGTTTAATATTATAGAATTTATCAAGGGAAATTATTTTTTCAATTAAACACCATTATTGCCGATTAGTAACAAACTGTTTTTTAGCCGTAAACTATACTTAAAACAAAATATGATTTTTTAAAGTATTTTTCCCATGATTTATTTAAAAAAATGAAAGCCCAAAAACATGATTACAATGATTTTTGAAAAATCAGGCACTTAAGGGTTGAATAAATTCTAATGGATAGTTCCATAAAAATAAGCCATAACTTTCGCATACTTTTAGCCCGGACACCCTATGTATTAATTGCATTTAATATTTAGAAAAATGAAGTCACTCTAATATACAGATGCTGGTTTTTGAGTGTTTTTAATAGATTACCAAAACTATTGACATATAAAATGGCACCTATATGCGAAATATTTTTTTTTAATTAGTCACTATTATGAGGGTTCCTCAAAAAATCAAAAATAGATCTAATAAGGAAATTAACATGCATATAAGTACATGCATATATAGAGAGCACTTTATACAACTTTCCCTTTCTTACCGCTTCCCAAACTATATTTCCTAAAACGTGAATTTTATAGCATACATACAATTGTAAAAATGTTTTAAATATTGTACTGTCTCATATTAAAATCCATTTATAGCATCTTTCATTATAGGTTATATTTGTAAAAAATACAAAATTTAAATTTTTATGCCACGTCCAGTAAATTATATTTAGGAAAACTTACTTCATGCTCTAACAAGTAAAACAAAACAAGATAAAATTATTTTTGTATGACAAAAATTTACCGAGTTACAATACTTTGAGCTTCATGAATTTTCAGAATTTTCTGGCACTATCGTAACTCGGTAAGTTTTTGTCATAAAAAAATGGGCCTTTATTTTATTTTAGAGAATGGAGTATGTTTTTCTACAGAGCAATTCCGGGATTTATGCCGCATATTTTTTTGAATTTGTGTATAAAGTCTCATGGAGGACATAAAAAAAAAATCATGCTGTGGTATTTAATGTTAAATATACAACACGTGTATTGCGACAAAAAATTCAAAACAAATAATTAATATTTGTAACAATTTTTTTCTAAAACATTACACTGCGACGCGTCACCCGTACATTCAGGCTGAGACGCCGCACTTGTACGGTAGTTATGCCGCTCTTTGTCATAAGAACAGAAGGAAATTACAAATAAAAATATAAAAAATATATTCATATCTGGGCTATAATTAACTATGTAATAACAAAAAGAAACTAAATGAGTACAATGAAACGTACTAGTAGAGTCAAATTAATAACTGTCTGCCTACTTTCACTATTAAAATTATCGACTTATTTTTTTACATTAAATTTTAATTGTTATTTCAGCAACAACGTAACATCAATGTATTAGAGAGGGAGAAGAAAAAAGTGAAATAGTGTTTACATAATTTATTTGCTAATAGACATGTTTTTTCGACCGCAAGCTACACAAAAAGTAACGAAGCCAATTACACTTCCTCTTTTTTGAAGTAGTTTTCTAAAAATTCCTTGCAAAGAACGTCTGAGTCACGCGTAATCCAACTTTTCATTATTATCTTCTTGGCTTGCATTTTTCTTCGCCTTCTTACTTTTTAATTTTCTCTTTTTCTCCTTTGGTGTAGTAAACTTTATACTGTTCGAACATTCATGAATGTCTGATGGACTGTCTCGGGATCCTCTACTTGAACCAAAATTAAATTTTCTCTTGGTAGTTTTGTATCTTTTTTGTTAATTTTCTTACATTTTTGGATTTTTTTTTTTCTAAATTTACATTAAGCTCTTTCCAATTGTCAATAGAGGTTAAGTTTACTCCCGTTTTCTTAATTTTGGCTTTGCTGTCCCCTGACTAAGTCTCGGAATAGTAGATGATTTATGTAGGTGGTTGGTAGGTGATGATGGTTTTACACTGCTTTCCAGGTTCTGCAGGCTTTAAATTGATTTGAGATGTGTTGATTAGCACTTTACGTGATGGATTTGCCTTCTTTTGCGTCGTGTTTTCTGGTGAGGGCATTTCACTAACCGCTAAAGCAGAAAACAAATGATCTGGGAGAGCATTGTTGTTGAAAGGGAAGATCCCAGTGGCCTTAAACCTACTAGTAGCGTTGACAACAGTTGCCGATTTTTTCCAAGCATCGCAGATTAAAGACCCTACCTGATACAGAGTTATCTACGCCAAACATTCTGCATTAACCTTTACGGATGCCATTGTCCTCGCAGGCTTACACTGTCTTTTCTTTTATAAAATGTGGGCATTTCTAATAAAATCTGTAAACAAGTTTAAGATTTACCGGGTTTTGAAAAACAATATTTCATTTCAACCCAGCACGTTAAAATGCAAAATCATTACAATTACTCTTAACGACTAATAACATGCCTAATTCGGTTAGTCTGTGCAAAATGAAAAGAAAAAGTCAACAACACTTTATCATCTCGTACAAAAGAAACTGCGGCATGTATACCGGAATTGTAGTGCGGCATGTATCCCATTTTGTATAGTACAGACGTCGCACATCACAGTTACCTACCCTCGCTAAGGAAAATGTCGTAATCATACACACAGTGCTCTATACAAACGCTACACTTAGTTTTGACTTCGAAATCATGCATGCATTCAGAAATTAGCGTATGAAAAGTATTTAAACACAACGCGTTTAAAAGTTTGGATAGTGAAATCATGCGCTTACATCAAAATAAGGAATGTACAGCTACAGGTAAACATCGAAATGGGATTCACGATATACACTGATTAAAACAATCTTATTGCGCACCTATACTGAGCGTTTGACTGCCATCTATCGATAATTACAAGAAATACAAGGGGTGCGGCATCTATCGCGGACGCGGCGACACTCCCGGAGTTGCCCTACATAATACAGGCGCTATAAAAAAGTTCTCATTTCGCAGGTTTTGCAAAAGTAACTATTTTAATTTAAGGGGAAGATCACGTTGAGCAGTCAGAAAATGACCCAATTTAAAGCAGCATGAAAAACTCTGTGATTTCTTAACCAATGAATGCAGCTCAACAATTTTTTCCCTCACTTTTACATATTCTTAAGGTTTGATAAAATATTCAAATACACACATATTTAGTAATATTAATTAATTAAATCAAAATGACCCCAGTGGCCTTTGAAAAATATGAATACTGAAATATGCATTTTGCGCGCACGATTTTACAAATTCTACTGCATATATATGTTTAATGTTTCATATTTTGTACTTATAATACTATATTTTACATTGAACCTAAATTTGAAAGTGATATTCAAATTCTTTATTATAATTAATGGCTTTTCTAATCATATTCCCTAAATTTCAGCAAAAAATGCATACTTATTTTTTCAATCCACAATTTTCTGTGACAAAAATCATAAACTAATACATGTAAACTAAGAATATACATAATTTCAAGGTTCTATGACAATTAGTTTTTAAATGAGAGTGCACGCAATACCAAAAAACCAATTTTTAGAAAAACGGTTTCAGAGTTGGCTTATAATATTACAGCAAATGCTTTTATGCAAGATATTTTTTAGCCATAACTTCTGTTCTAATCGGTATTTTTGTAAAATTCTTTTTGCGATGGATTTGTAACTTTTGAAGGTATCCATTCTGAAATTTGTGAAAAATCATTTTTTTAAACCATCAACATGATCTGGCCCTTAAATGACTTATAAGATTATGAAGAGCAACATTTGTAATTTTTTTCAATTGGAAATATGCCTCTAAAATAGACGGTTTATGGAGCTAACTTTTGGATAAAATATGACACCCTGTATAGAACACTATGAAAAATATGTTAGAGATTTAAGGGGCCTGAAAAGGTAACATACCCGTGGGTCCCGAATTGGTCTTGTGCCCATTTAATTAATTGTTAAAAAAAACTGAAACAGTGAGAACGAAATAATTGCGAAAGATAAAGTATTAATATTAAATTAGGGCGGTGGTGGCATAAAGTTAGACATCTTAGTAGAACTTCATTATAAAAAAATTATAAATGACCGCATTTTAGGCCGCAATTAATAAAATGCTCCAAGTGAAGAAGATTAGGAATATAACAAGAACTCAAAAGCAAGATTGAGATTAATGAATTGCTACACTAAATAAATTATAAGTTAATTAGCTCCACTGCAGAGTACATGGTTTATAATGGAAACCCTTTATGTATTTAATAACAATCTTTTCTAACTTTTAGCATGAGGTTTATTTACTTATCTCAGGTAAGGTTAAGTTTGAAATTCAATTATGCTAAAAGAAAAATTTCCTTTTGCTTTTTTCAAAAAAGGCTTTAATAAAGTTAATAGTTTTTTTCTAACTAACTTTGCGTTAGAATTGGTAAACGAATCAACGTAATACATCAAGACACATAGTTAGACTCCCAGCACAAAATTACTTTTTAAATAAAGTCCTTCATTTTGGCTAGTAATTGGGATGAACGAAGCAAATCCTCTACTAGGTTACACAAATTACATTTTGTCGTACATTTTACAAAAAAAAAAAAAAAAAAAAAAAAAAAAAAAAAAAAAAAAAAAAATATTCAGTATTTTGATCTGAAATTAAACATAAAAAATAATTTTGATCTGTATATTTGCACAATATTATTTTTTTTACAGAATAACCTTAATAAATTATTATTTTAATTAATTTATTTTACATGTTTTTCCATTACGGACGCATTTTTGCAAATGAAAAATGAAACACGTGTATTTTCAGAAGAAAAAAAATAAATCATGGAGTTAGTAATTATAGATAGAATTATGATTAATTTAATAGTTTCAGGATTTCTTTTATGAAATTTTAAAATACCCTTTTTATGAAAATTATAGCATATTTTTAATGAATTAAAATTTGGGAAAATTAAATTATTTACATTCAATTACAAAAGATTTTCAGTGTTAAGAATTGAAATACACAATTTATTCTTATTATGTGAAATCATTTACTCAGACGATATTTACGCATTTTAAAAGAATTATATTTTGATTTTTTTATTTTTTTTTTTTTGTAAAGTGACAACAAAAGAATTGTAAACAAATAAAATTAATTGTTAAATTCGTTATATCACAAATAAAAAATTCCGAGGAATTTCTTAGTTATTTGGCTGAATTTACATTTCTAAAATTAAAATGCACCAAAACATAAAATGACGTTTTTGCTTAATAAAGATGCAAAAATAATATAAAAAAGTATTGTTACTTTCAAATATTTATCTTATTAAATAATGCTTCGCGAATCCAAACAAAGCATTGCTTTTGCTAGTATAAAAATAAATTTTCTTTTTGGCAATTTGTTTTGACATACATAATTTGTAAAATAATTAAAAAGTAAGCAAAAAGAAAGGTTCATTATATAAAGGCAAAAAAAATATATATTACCATAATTTAAAAGAATTTTCATTGAAAATATTTCAAGAAGACGATTTCTGATGAATCCATTATGCGGACAATCATACGCTGTCATTTAGCCCTTTGCATTATATGTATCACTTTGTTAATTTGCATATAAAATGTATTATAAAAAATTATAAATGACTGCGTTTTAGGCCTCCATTAATTAAATGATCACGTGAAACAGATCGGGAATATAACAAGAACTCAAAAGCAAGATTGAGATTAATTAATTGTCACAATATAGAAATTACATGTTAATTAACTATACTGTGGACTATATGGTGTGTTATTTATTTTAATAGAAATATTTTCTAACTTTTAGCACGAGGTTTATTTATTAATCTGAGTCAAGGTTAAACTATGAAATGTAATTATGCTAAAAGGAACATTTACTGTTGCTTTTTTCAAGATACGTCTTAATAAAGCTGATAGTTTTTTAAAAATAGCTTTACGTTAGAAATGGTAAACGAATCAACTTAATACATTAAGAGACATAGAATACCAGTACAAAATTGATTTTTAAAGAAAGTCCTTCTATTTGGAAAGTAATATAAAAAGAAATTTCTTTTTTGGCATTTTGTTTAGACATACATAATTGGTAAAATAATTAAAAAGCAAGCAATAAAAGAAAGGTTCATTATATAAAGGAAAATTAAAAAAAAATTATTACCATAATTTAAATGAATTTTCATTGAAAATATTTCAAGACGATTTTTGATGAATCCATTATGTGGACAATCATACTCTGCCATTTGCATTACATGTATCACTTTGCTACTTTGCATATAAAAGTTTATTATAAAAAATTATAAATGACTGCATTTTAAGCCACTATTAATCAAATGCTCAGATGAAAAAGATCGGGAATATAAAAAGAACTCAAAAGCAAAATTAAGATTAATTGTTGCACTATATAAATTATATGTTAATTAACTGTACTGTAGACTATATCGTGTATAATAGAAACCCTTTATGTATTTTAACCCTGGAGGACGCGCGTCGGGCCTGATAGACCCAGAATACGTATGATTTTTACAATTGTCACAACTATCTTTTTAAAAGTAATCTACAACTTATTTTATCGCAAAATTTTCAACACTTGTCTCCGACAAAATAAATTAACGATTATTATTTTTATTTATTGGTGACAAAATAAAAAACATTCACACCCTGGGTATGCGTGCGTTCTCACGGGTTAATAGAAAATTTTTCTAACTTTTAGCACGAGGTTTATTTATTTATCTCAGTCAAGGTTAAACTTGAAAATTCAGTTGTGCTAAAAGGAACATTTACGGTGGCTTTTTTCAAGCTATGTCTTAATAAAGTTGATAGTTTTTAAAAGATGACTTTTGCTTTAGAAATGGTAAACGAATCAACATGATATATCAAGAGACATAGAGTCCCACTTCAAAATTGCTTTCTAAAGAAAGTCCTTCAATTTGGCAAGTAATATAAAAAGAAATTTTTCTTTTTGGCAATTTGTTGTGACATACGTTATTGTTAAAATAATTAAAAAGTAAACAAAAAGAAAGGTTCATTATAGAAAGAAAAAAAAATATATTACCAGACGTTAAAAGAATTTTTATTGAAAATGTTTCAACAAGACGATTTTTGATGAATCCATTATGTGGATAATCATACTCTGTCAGTTAGATCTTAGCATTATATGTATCACTTTGTTACTTTATATATAAAAGTTTATTATAAAAAAATATAAATGACTAAATTTTAGGCCGCCATTAATTAAATGCTCAAGTGAAACAGATCAGGAATATAACAAGAACTCAAAAGCAAAATTAAGATTAATTAATTGTTACAATATATAAATTATATATTAATTAACTGTACTGTAGAATGTATGGTGTGTAATAGAGACCCTTTATGCATTTTAATAGAAATGTTTTCTGACTTTTCGCACGAGGTTTATTTATTTATCTCAGTCAAGGTTAAGCTTGAAATTCAATTATGCTAAAAGGAACATTTACGGTTGCTTTTTTCAAGATATGTCTTAATAAAGCTGATAGTTTTTAAAAATTACTTTAGAAATGGTAAACGAATCAACATAATATATCAAGAGACATAGAGTCTCAGGACAAAATTACTTTTTAAAGAAAGTCCTTCAATTTGGCAAGTAATATAAAAAGATTTTTTTTGGCAATTTGTTGTGACATACGTAATTGTTAAAATAATTAAAAAGTAGGCAAAAAAGAAAGGTTCATTATAGAAAGAAAAAAAATATATTACCATAAGTTAAAAGAATTTTCATTGAAAATATTTCAACAAGACGATTTTTGATAAACCTATTTTGTGGAGAATCATATTCTGTCCTTTAGCCCTTCGTATTATATATATATATATCACTTTGTCACTTTGCATATAAAAGTTTACTATGAAAAGTTATAAATGACTGCATTTAGGCCGCCTCTAGTGAAACCGATTGGAAATATAACAAGAACTCAGAAGCAAAATTAAGATTAATTAATAGTTGAAATATATAAATTATATGTTAACTAACTGTACTGTAGACAGAGTTGGGCAAATTTGTAATCTAAATTATCCGCATTGTAATTACAGGTTAATTTCATGTAATTGGTTATAGTTACACACATTCAAACACAGAAATTTTGACAAATAATGGGATAGGGGCGGTTCCGGTTACAGTGCTGCAAGAATTATTTACGGCATGTAATTTTAATTATAATTAATTACATATAATTAAACTGTACTTACAATGCAGATAATTGAAATTACAAATTTGCCTAACTCTGACTGTTGACTATATGGTGTGTTATAGCCTTTATATATTTTAATAGAAATATTTTCTAACTTTTAGCACGAGATTTATTTATTTATCTCAGACAAGGTTAAACTTGAAATTCAATTATGCTAAAAGGAACATTTACGGTTGCTTTTTAATAAAGTCGATAATTTTTAAAAAATAACTTTTATGTTAGAAATGGTAAACGAATCAACATAATATATCAAGAGACATAGAGTCCCAGTACAAAATTACTTTTTAAAGAAACTCCTTCAATTTGGCAAGTAATATAAAAAGAAATTTCTCTTTTGGCAATTTGTTTTGACACACGTAATTGTTAAAATAATTAAAAAGTAGCGGAAAAGATAAGTTCATTATATAAAGGAAATTTAAAAAAAATATTATCATAAGTTAAAAGAATTTTCATTGAAATTATTTTAAGAAAACGATTTTTGATGAATCCATTATGTGGACAATCATACTCTGTCATTTAGCCCTTTGCATTATATATATCATTTCTATTCAAAAATCTGTTTGAAAAATTGCCAAAGTATCCCCACAAGACCGAACGAGCAATTTATTTGGATGAGATCTGGACGCTTTCCAGATATCTCTACCAAGAGAGATTAAAGTTAATTTATACTTATGAGTATATAATTTACGTTAAATATTAGAAGCTTTACGTTCAGATATATCATTGTAACTAATAAATACGCTTAAGTTTTTCGGTTCTAAAAGTTAATTAACATTATTAGTAAAATGTTTCCCCATAGTAATTAATTAAGTGCATGCATTTAAAAAAAAAATTAGTTTACGTGCAGTTTTATGTCATTTGTTAAAAGTGGGAAATTAAAAGAGCGAAATAATGTATTTTCCAGTTATTTCATAAACATAGAGGAGAAACGTAATTTTTTGGTTTTCGTAAAATAGTTTTTCGTCTAAGATTTCATAATACATGTTTCTGAATTTCCTATAAGTAAAGTATAACTATAAAAACAGTAAAGTATTTAAAAAAAAATATTTTAGTAAATTTAAGAGTAAACATAAAAAATAATCCTAATTAATGAACGAAAAAATAAGCACATTTCGTCGGAGGTTGTGAAATCTTTATTCATAAGAAAAAAAATCAGATTCGCAAGATATGTGAAGTAATGCAAGTTATAACATATATACAATAATACATACTTACTTAACGTAATAATGCAAGATAAATATACAAATATGTTTATCTAAGGTGATCAAACGTTCTCGAAATTCCAGGACGTCCTCAAATTTGGAGATTGTAATTCGTACAAATCCAATTTTTGATTTAAAAACTGTTATATTTTAACAAAATGATAAATTCGTTTGTCAATATTGATATTCATATATTTAATGTGGAAAAAAATGTATATTCATATATATATGTGTGAATATAATTTTCAATTTTGGCACTCCGTGGTTTATTATTATTACAAATATCTCACATGTTTAGGTCATTCCATTACAACTGACCGTAAATTTTGATGTAATTGCAATAGAACCTACTGATAGATCTAAGATGAATATCTGAAAACTTTCAGAGTGAGAAATAATATAGTTGAGTTCCCAGGGGTCCTTCTGTAAAATTCATTATTTAGAAGTCACTTGAAAACGATAAAATCACCAAATTTCTCTTCTTATTACTCATGATATAAGAAACTGGACTTCTTGAAAATATGTCATCTAGAATAACTGTTTGCGGCGAAAAACATAATTGCAGTATTAAAGATCAGAAATCAATCCATTCATCATTAGTTGGCTTTAAAGCAGACCATACAGCTTGTGACGATGAATTTTGACCTTTACTGTAACTAGTTACTGCTGAACAAATTGCTTTAACTCATTAAAGCCGGTTGGAAAAAAAAAAACTTGCTATGTAAGCCGAACAAAACTTTTAAATTTGAATACCAGTGTTTTAGTCTGGAAATTTTCACCTTATCTAATCTCAAATTTTAAACGCTTAAATAATTCAAAAGTATAATGTGGAAAAAACTGGTGTCGAAGAATTAAAAGAAGTGTAAAATAGACTCGTCTTTAATGGGTTAAAAGTAAGTCGCTTTACCAATTTATTACCTATGGATATGCCATAGAGCTACTGAAATTGTTTCTGTTCATAGAATATTCATTAATTTCTTCATCTTTGAAATCCGCCGGAAAAAAAACCGTAACTTCAACCGCATTTTCAGTAGCTCATATTTAAAAAGGATACTTTTGATTTGATTACAGTTTGCACCACTGGAAAAATACACGTTAAACGACAAGAAAACTTCTGTTTCATTTTGGACTTCTTAGGTATAAGGAAAATAAAGCAAGGTTCAAAATATGTTGTGTGAGATTTACAAATATATCCGATATAGAAATTCGTCCTAAAATATCACTGGAAGTCTCTGGAAGAGTAAGAACATTGCAGTTTGAAAAGAATAACACAAAAGCATATGAAACAAGTAAAAATTAAATTAAAAAAAATCAAAATACCCGACTGCGTAAAAAGCGAACTAATTAATTATTTCTCATCAATGTGAAACTATTTTTTATATTACTTACCTAATTTTTTTATTTACTTGTATTGACGACTTTTAAGTTGTGTTAGTTTCTATATATAAAGACTGTTTTGATGAGGCCTAGAGATGTCTATGATGGTTAGAGTTGCAGTAAAGCTAGAGATCCTACCTACACAACTTCCAACTTCTAGGTTGTGTAACATTTAAACGGAGTTTCTGACTGTAAAATAGTCAATGAAACATCGTCTTCATTTTGAAAGACCTATCCAATGATATGTCACTCAATAGGGTGCGTAAAAATTTTTTTCGTCTCTATCGCAATTTTGTATTTTACGGCCGCCATTTTGAATTTATAACGACAAAACCTAACCTGTAACCATTGGACGGTTAAGACGAATCGATAGAGACCTCATTCATTAAAATCCATCGAGCAGTTGGGATATTTCGAGGGTATAAAGAAATCGACATACCCAGATACGCGTGAAACACATAACCCTTCTTGGCAATCGGGTAATAAGTGGATCATTTCATGTCAACTGGCGTAGGGAGTCCTGGCCAGGTATCCCTGGAGGGGTGCAAGGTAATGTGCCAGTATTCTCAAATATGGCTTGAACGGTTGAAGGTGGAATAGTGGAATAGAACCAGTGACTACCTGCAGTAAAATGAATATGCACTATCATATGAGAGTGATGGCTGCGTCCGCTAGTGACGAAATTTAGGAAATGACGACCTTATCTCTAAAAATATGAGAGACAGTGAAAAATGTCAATTGCAAAAAAATAGAGTAACTTCGTTTTAGTATGAAATGGTGTCTTTCATGAAATATAAAAATCTTATAAGATCTGAAAGGTTAATTTTTGGATAACCAAACACCACCGGCTGAAATACGTCACTTAATTGTTTCGATATTTTCAGAGCTTCTAAAGTTACCTTTCCATGTCAGATGTAATTACCTATTAAATCGAGGATGCTCTAAATTTTCATACGGGACATTTTGTTGCTATCTCTCATATTCTTTGAAATAGGTTCCAAAATCCAAATTTCGCAAATAGGGGCGCTGCATCCAGTCTCATATGTTAGCGTATAGTCTTTTTACTATAGGTAGACACTTGTTCCACAATTTAGTTGTTGAGATATTTTAGTGCACAGGTACGTTCCTCTGAACTCGACCAGGGTCCTTTAGCCTAGTTGATATAGAATGACCCATTTATTTTATATACTTTTGTGTTATGCTTTGCCTACATGAGTGTCCTAAGTCTACAAGATACTTCTAGAGGCATTTTTAGAATAAATTTCGATTACGGATAGAGTTACGAATTTCGCACGAAATATGTGTTTTGAATCTTACTTTATTTACCTTATACCGAAGGTGCCCAAAATCAAACAAATGTTTTCTTGTTAACTAACACCCTTTCACTGTCCGAGGGTTTTCCTGTATTTTTTATAAGAATTGTGGCTAATTCCAGGATATATATTTTTATAATCGCAATTTATTGCTATAATATCTTTAACAGAACTTATTTCTATATATGGATCAAAATAAAATTCTGTTTCAAATATTTTTGTCTACAGCCATTTTAACATGATTTCTAGAAACGGAAAAATCCGAGCCAGCTTGTTAAAGGGTTAAGATGTGTTCTTTCCAGTGGTACTAACTGTATACTCAAGTCAGAATTGTCCCTTTTAACCGCCTCCCTTACCAAATTTTTTGAAAAAAAAAAAAAACTGCAAAAAATCATTACATTTTTTGCAGTCACATCATTGTATTTCATCCTTTGCATTTCATATTACAAAACTTGAAAAACTGCCAATTAAATATTATATATAATTTATTATATTATATTACAATATTTTCTTTCTTTTTAACCTACAAGCAGAGTAAAAACGTGATAAAACAATTAATCGCATCAGGCCGTCTGGCGTACTTTGGGGCCAAGTAATGATCGATGTAATGATTTTTGATCTTTAATATTACAATTATGTTTTTCAGCACGAAAAAGGTGAACTAAATTACATTATTTTCATTTAGTAAGGTTTCTTGTATCCGGAGCAATAAATAGAGAAACTTGGTTATTTGATCGTTTTCTGCGACTGTGAAATAGTGAATCTTACAGAAGGATCCCTGATGAATTATTTTAAAAACCATAAAAAATCAGTAAATAAGGTTACAATTTTCAAAGAAATTGCATTTGAAAGAAATTTTTTCCCGCTATTCGACTGTATAAACTTTGAAACTGTGCATTGTTTAAGAGAAAAAAATGCAGTAAAGGATAAATTTATTGGTTAGGTATTGCCAACATTAAAATGATATCAACGTTAGTAAGAGGCATGTTTTTGCTTTACAATATAGATTTCATACAGGGAGATAGGTTATGATAGTAGAAAGCAGTGTAAAGTGGTGCATATACTACGGTTTTGACTCGTTTTTAAAAGTTAAATTTGTTATCTAGTTTCATTATTTTTGTAATATGCCTATATTGTTTTGTTAGGAATTATTATTAGTTAAATTGCCATTAGTTATGATGAAAAAATCAGATTTACAGTGAATTAATTTATAATAACATAATAACTACTTAACAATCATTGTCAATGATTAATTCAGGGATGGCCTTGGTGCGACACGCCCCCCCCCCCCCCCCCCCACATCCGGAAGAGTAGAAACTTAGTTTTTTAATGGATTATAAATACAAATGGATCTTATACACGCAACCTGGGCACGAGGCTGAAATTCGTCTACTGGTGGTATTAACTTTTGAATATTAGCATAGTGCTCTATGGAGTATGTGCTATTAATGTTTATCTGTTAAAAATAATGAAAAAAATTTTCGTTGTAGCAGTAGATGCTTAAAACATTGTAATATATATTCAAAGTATTATTCTATATCCAAGAACATTCATCTATGCTACTTCTGACTCTGACAGTTTGCAAGCAGTAGATACTTAATGCATTGTAATACATATTCAAAGTATTATTCTGTATCCAAGAACATTCATCTATGCTACTTCTGATTCTGACAATTTGCAAGCAGCATGTACTTAATACATTGTAATACATATTCAAAGTTTTATTCTGTATCCAAAAACATTCATCTATGCTACTTCGGACTATGACAGTTTGCAAGCAGTAGATACTTAATATATTGTAATACATATTCAAAGTATTATTCTGTATCCAAGAACATTCATCTATGTTTCTTCTGATTCTGAAGTTTGCAAGTAGTAGATACTTAATACATTGTGATACATATTCAAAGTATTATTCTATATCCAAGAACATTCATTTATGCTACTTCTGACTCTGACAGTTTGCAAGCAGTAGATACTTAATGCATTGTAATACATATTCAAAGTATTATTCTGTATCCAAGAACATTCATCTATGCTACTTCTGATTCTGACAATTTGCAAGCAGCATGTACTTAATACATTGTGATACATATTCAAAGTATTATTCTGTATCCAAAAACATTCAGCTATGCTACTTCGGACTATGACAGTTTGCAAGTAATAGATACTTAATATATTGTAATACATATTCAAAGTATTATTCTGTATCCAAGAACATTCATCTATGCTACTTCTGATTCTGAAGTTTGCAAGCAGTAGATAATTAATACATTGTGATACATATTCAAAGTATTATTCTATATCCAAGAACATTCATTTATACTACTTCTGACTCTGTCAGTTTGCAAGCAGTAGATACTTAATGCATTGTAATACATATTCAAAGTATTATTCTGTATCCAAGAACATTCATCTATGCTACTTCTGATTCTGACAATTTGCAAGCAGCATGTACTTAATACATTGTGATACATATTCAAAGTATTATTCTGTATCCAAAAACATTCATCTATGCTACTTCGGACTATGACAGTTTGCAAGTAGTAGATACTTAATATATTGTAATACATATTCAAAGTATTATTCTGTATCCAAGAACATTCATCTATGCTACTTCTGATTCTGAAGTTTGCAAGCAGTAGATAATTAATACATTGTGATACATATTCAAAGTATTATTCTGTATCCAAGAACATTTATTTATGCTACTTCGGACTCTGACGGTTTGCAAGCAGTAGATACTTAATACATTGTAATACATATTCAAAGTGTTATTCTGTATCCAAGTACATTCATCTATGCTATTTCTGACTCTGAGAGTTTGCAGATGTCATTATTAGACCTATATGCATATTCTTTTGCGATTGCATCAAAACTGAAGATGGTCGAACAGGAATCTTATCCGAATTTAGACCTTTTACATGGAGTGACTTTTTTCCATTTCGGTCTATTTTGCTTTTTTTTATAACATCATATACTTCCCTTTCAAGTATATTTCCCCATTTACTTTACACATGTACTTTTGTTATAGCTATATATATATGAAAGGATAAAAAATAAAAACATTTTTCAAATTTAAAATTGAAATTAAAATTCAAAATTTAAAGTAAATTTCCCAGATTCTTTTTTCTAACTTTTAAATCTAATGCTAAAAAGCAGTTTGCCTCTGTTCACTTTGTTTTCGAGTCCAATATTTTTTATTTCCAGACCTCAAATTTGAAATAACTTTAAGATAAAAATTAATAAACTAAACACAATTCTCCTTTGTCTCTGGTTTGTGATCCACCCAGGTTTTGCCAGGCATTGTTTTCGTCACAAGCCTAGTTATCGATCAGAAATGCTTAACCCGATAAATGTTAACGTTTAATCCCAAATTGTCGCCTTCGCCTTCTACTGGGAAAAATGAGAAGTTCGTGAATAAAAACGGCACGGAGGAAAATACGAGATTTTGTGGTAAAATGGTTTTCGAATAACCATCACGGCTCTGGACCTGACTGAAAAATGGACTACCATGAAACTAGAAGCGAAATTAAATTTAAAAAATCAAAAAACCCGACTGCGTAAAAAGCGAACTAATTAATTATTTCTCATCAATGTGAAACTATTTTTTTATATTATTTACTTTTTTTTTTTAATTTACTTGTATTGATGACTCTTAACTTGTTTAATTGTTAGTTCCTATCTATAAACACTGTTTTATTGAGGCCTATAGATGTCTATGATGGTTAGAGTTGCAGTAAAGCTAGAGATCTTACCTACACAATTTCCAGATTGTGTAATATTTAAGCGGAGCTTCGGACTATAAAATAGTCAATGAAACATCGTCTTCATTTTGAAAGATTTATCCAATGATATGCCACTCAATATGGTATGGTATTTTTTTCGTCTCTACCGCCATTTTGTATTTTACGGCCACCATTTTGAATTTATAAAAACAAAACCTATCCTATAACCATCGGACGGTTAAGACGAATCGATAGAGACCTCATTCATTAAAGGCTGTTGGGATGTTTCGAGGGTATAAAGAAATCCACATACCCAGATACGCGTGAAACACATAACCCTTCTTGGCAGTCGGGTAATAAAAGAGAGTCCCGAAAAACTTTGGCTAATTATTTATTGGCTATCGACTACAACCTTCACTCAACCCCTTAACCTACAACTATGAGTGAGACTCGTGGTCTTGTATTCGGGCCAAAACTGATTATCACGGGCCCGGCCCGTAGTATATCGGTCGGGGCAAATGTAAATATTACTGGCATGTCCCCTGGTACAATGATCGAGCCAAATGTAAATTCTTGTTACCACTAAAATTTTATAGTAAATTTTATATTATTTAATCATCGAAATATCATGATTAAACAAGGTGAAAATCTGTATTAAATTTTAGTGGTAGCAAAACAGCGTAAAAGTTGGCAGCTATGGATTTGCCGAATCGTGGAATGGCTCGAAGACTGCACGATCCTGTTTACGTTTTGTACCCAGGCTGTTGAAACGTAAATCATAGGTTAAGGGGACACAATACCTTTTAAACTACTTTTTCGATTTTGAACAATACTGTAATATACTTAAATATAATGTCACTACCTATATTAGGTACTATAAAGCAAATATAATTTCATATAATTAAAAAAAAAAAAACTTTAGAACAGACTTATTTAACTAAAATTTAAATTAAAAAAAATAATTTTTTAAAAAAATCCCTAGTACTTTTTAAATATGAATATTTTTGCTTCAAATTTTTTTTCCATATTCCTTAGATTATACTACATAAAACTGTGCATGGATTTTTAGATGTATGGGATATTACATTTAATATCAATGTTTTTCTCTTTTGTATAGTAAAAAATCAAGGAAAAATAATTGAAATCCTTAAAACAAATAACTATAACCTTGAATGTTAAATCTATGCACAATTTTTAGTGTGTTTTTAGGATTATAGGAAAAAATTGAAGCAAAAATATTCATATTTAAAAAAGTAGTAGGGATTTTAAAAAGAAAAAAATACTTTTTTTAATTTTAATTTTAGTTAAATAGGCTGTTCTACAAGATTTTTTTTTATAATTATATGAAATTATACTTGTTTTATAGTATTAAATATAATGTCACTACAGATATTACAGTATATTACAGTATTATTCAAAGTTGGAAAAGTAGTTTAAAAGGTACTGTGTCCCCTTAAGGGGTTAATCTCGCATGATAATAATGTCCCAGTAAATTAGATTGATAATGTTAAGTAATAAGAGCCTTCATCTCCCACACACGAAATAAAATGCTATGAAATTACCGTTATAAAACCGTTATAAAATTTGATTACTCTAATTTATCACAAAAAAGGAACGCCATTAATTCAATTTTAAACCATCAGAGATTTTTAGCAAATTAACAGGGCTCGCAGGATTTCTAAAATTTAAACAAAAACCCCTGTTTTAAATTTCTATTGCAGACTCTATCACAAAGAAAATATTTTGAAATAGTGGTAGTAATGGTAGAAAAATTTAGGAATTCTGCGGTCCCGAATTAATTATTTTGCAAACGGATGACATACTTCTGTTTGTTGATAGATTAGTATTTGCATCAAGAATTTGAAGATGACAGGAAGTTAATTACCGCTGAAAATTTGCCCCAGATGTCCAAATTTGTGCTTTTTTTTTGTTCACTCTTTTAACATAATATGCAGATAAAATACTATAATCATTTTCAGGAAATTAAATAAAAATTATTAGTTTTATATTTGTTGCCAGGAAACTTCTTTTTTATCTTACTGTTTGAAGAAACACGAAAAAGGATAATTATAAGCGGCCGCCAAAAAATATGTCTTCTAAATTTTACGAAAATCATGAGCATAAGCATGATTATTAATTTAACGTTATTACACGTGTTAAATAATTTCATTAATTATAATTTTAATTATGGTAATTCTGTTACTTTTTCAAAGATATGATTTATGTTGGCGTTGAATTCAAGTTTTTAATTAAAAAAAAAACAAAGTGTACTAAAATCATTAAATAAAATTATGGATACCCCCACTGACTTTCAAGGTAACAGATCATAAGTGAAAAACATAAAAAAAAATCCAAACCTCTAATAAATTTTTGCATTTAATATTACATTTTTTTTTTTGATTGCCCACTAACAACACCGAAAAGCATTTTTATATGAAAAATATCAATAATGGACTCAAATAAAGTTTTAAATTCGTTTAAAGCTATATATTTGCTTACAAGGTCACCTTCCGTGCATAGCGTATGAAAACGGCGAATTCAGACTTTTTTTTTTTTTTTTTTTTTTTTTTGTCTTTTAGAAATTGAAGCTATATGTAAAAACTGCAAAAAAATCTAAAGTTTCTGATCCATGTACACCCTAATTATTATGAAAATTCACAAATCTCATTTTTGTCTACAATAATGTATAATTTTATTATAATAATAATAATAATAAAGAAAAATTAAATTTTTCGAATAAGGAAAATAAAGGTGAGTGGTTTTAATTTATTGTTTATTAATTTTTTAAATTAACGATAATTTAACATACATTTCAGTTATCATTTTTCACGAGAAAGAGTGTAATTATCATGAATTTCACTAACAGATAGAATTCTATAGATTTTTTTTTTCGAATTAAATCTATATTTTTGCATTTAATATTACAACAGTTTATTATTAACCGAAAAGCATTTTTATATGAAAAATATCAATAATGGACGCAAATAAAGTTTTAAATTTATACTTTTGTACTAGCCGCATGTCAGGATTTAATAGCAATTGAAATAGCCAAAAATTTTGCTATTTACAGCAGTTTTCTGATTATGATAACTTCAGTTGTTTAAGCACGTCCTTCGAATAAATTTCTGTTAAATTTTTGCTTTACTTATATTATTTTTTAGGTGCGTTCGTAATTATATAAATACGTATCACCCATGGTCGTCGTTCAGTCCGTCTGTCTGTCTTCCATATATAACAGAGCAAAAACTACCCAACCGAATGTTCTGAAATTTTAAATATATAATTGCTACAAAATTTTTTCGAGTCATTTCAACTTTTATGAAAATCGATGTATAGTTTAACTACAATGACAGTCAAAAGTTTTTTGTTACATTACGGCCAATGGGAAAAAAATATTGCAAGTATATTTTAATGATGTTACAGCCTTCCGAATGGTCTGAAATTTTAAATATATAATTGCTGCAAAATTTTGTTGAGTCATTTCAAATTTTATGAAAATCGGATGTATAGTTTAATTATCCGTCCGCATATAACAGAGCAAAAACTACTCAACCGAATGGTCTGAAATTTTAAATATATAATTATTGCAAAATTTTGTCGTGTAATTTTAACTTTTCTGAAAATTGGATGTATAGTTTAATTATAGGGACAGTCAAAAATTTTCCGTTACATTAAGGCCAATGGGAAAAAAATATCTCATGTGCACTTTAATGATGTTACAGCCTTTCGAACAGAATAAAATTGATATGCACTGATGAAATGCATTAAAATATACATTGAGTATAACATGTGGTGCAAAAAATATTTATAAAACTAGTTATAGTACGAACGCACCGCATTTGCCACGTTTGACGAGCAATTTCCAACTTGTTTAATTCATTGATGAAGTTTTAAATTCATTGTGGAACATTCATAGTGGCCGGAAACAAATGCTATTTATATTGTTTTATGTGCTAACTGATCGTAATCGGACAACAAGTGTTAGAGGTAAATTTAAAATATATTCAAGCAGGAAAATTATTTTAAAAACCATAAAAAAATCAGTAAAATGAGATACAATTTTCAAACAAATGGCATTTGAAAAACATTTCCTTCTTTAATCGACTGCGAAAAAATTGAGATTGTACGATGTTTACAAGTTAAAAAAAAATCGCAGTAAAAGAGGACTTTATTGGTTAGGTGTTGTCAACCTTAAAATCACGTCAGCTTTAGTCACGGGCACGTTTTTGCTTTACAATATAGATTCCATTCATGGAACTAGGTTATGATAGTAGCAAACAGTGCGAACTATTAACTAACTTCAGTTTTAACTTGTTTTTAATTATAACAACATGTATAATAATCACTTATAAACAGATTAAGTTAACCCTTAAATGCTTGGTGTTGCTTTTCGGCAACATACCCAATTTAGGCTCTAAAATACTATTAGAATAATATTGAAGTTGTAAAGCCTAATGTTACCGATAAAATGCAGTCTGAAAATATTATTAAATCAATTTTCAACATTTAAATAGCAACACTTGTGCTGTTTAAGAAATAAAGATAAATTTATTTTTTCAAATGTTTCTACTTGTTCTTTTTGTTTTGTTTGGAAGCTTGCGAAATACCCTATTTTGACCTGCAGTGAGCAAGTAAAATTTATTTCTTATTAAAGTTCCTAAAATTCTTGTGTGTTTAATATTGTAGAATTTTATCAAGGGAAATTATTTTTTCAATTAAACACCAGTATTGCCGATTAGTAACAAACTGTTTTTTAGCCGTAAACTATACTTAAAATAAAATATGATTTTTTAGTATTTTTCCCATGATTTACTTAAAAAATGAAAGCCGAAAAACATTATTACAATGACTTTTGAAAAATCAGGCATTTAAGGGTTAAATAATGCTATAAAACTGCTGTGTGTAGGAAATGGTAAAATCCCGCCTTTTCGAGTAACTCTACTAAGCAGTCAAAGGAATAAAACATTTTTAGATTAAGCTAAATAATGCTATAAAAAGTGATAAAATATCTTTATTTAGACTGACGAACGCTTCATCGCACAAACGGCAACATTTTCAAAATCATTTATGGTAGAAATATTTTCACAAAATTTAAAAACGATAACTTGGTAAACAATGTCACGGGACATCATGCATAATGAAAATCAGTGCAAACATAAAATAAAATGAAATTGGATATTTGTGAGCATGGATTAATTTTTACTATTATTACTGAAATTGTATAGCATCTCTTTTCAGATTTTAGGTAAATTAAGGGACACTGAATCATTGCAAATATTCTCGTTGCGTAAAAATATCTTTATTGATTCCCGGATAATGGATGGAAAATAAAATCTTGATGGATGAATAAAAAATAGTAGAATAATTTATCAATCAAGATTTTATTTTCCATCCATTATCCGTGAATCAATAGAGATATTTTTACCCAATAGGTTTGAAAACTTCTCTTCAATTTACTGACTTTCTGTGATTTTTAAACCTAACAGTTCGAAACATTGACACATTTTCCTTATTATCGATTAACGACATTTCACCCTTTATGTACGGAATTATTAATTCAAGAAAATTTAAAGCATTTTTCGTGAATTGTTTAAATTATATTAGAAGATTTACATAATCACTTAATACATTTTAGAAGGATTTTAGAAGATTGAAGGATTTAGAAGGATTAACTAAATTTGAATTTATAGGGAATTTTTGCAATATTTATAACCCCACTCAAATCTTTTATTTTAGATATTTTTCTTAGTATTTCGTAGAATTAGGAAATGTACAAATATAATGTTTTTACAATAGAAATATAGAAATATTTCCGAAATGAAAAATCCACCCCCCCCCCCCCCTTCCCAACAACGCCAAACAAGCTGAAAAGATGCAAAGGCAAAAGAAATCACCCTTTTAAAAATAATTTTTTCTTGTGTAACCAATAATTCTTTTGGAACAAGATAAAACAATGTATATATAACTCATTCTAAACTGTATTACTTCTAATCGATGTATTAAATGAATTTTATAACAAGTTATTTTAATGGTATATATAAGTACCGTCAGTAGATATGGGGTTAAACATTTTTATATTTCTTACAGTACAAGCCAGTAAAACCTCTTTGTACTGATATTGCATTCAATCTATATCTGTTTCCTTTTACTAATTAAGATAGGTTAAGATAGATTTGTCACCTGATTTACATCAGATTACAAATTTGTTTTTAAAACTCCAGAAGCTCATGCATTAATCAGGCTCTGAACTTAAAATTTCAGGTCAGTTTTCCTTATTGTTTCAAATTTTAAATCAAAACCACTATTTCTTACCCTCCGTCCTAGGATGGATTAATTTATATTTTCGAGATTATACAGTAAAGCTTATGACGAATATTATCACACTTATTTGAAAATGAATGTTTGTATTAAACTAATACTTAGGTTAATCAGTATATTTTACATTAAATCTAAATCCGAATAAAATAGCAGAACACCCAAGACGTATCAAACACATATTTCAAGTTTAACTTTAATGAGGCGTTAAAAAGTAAATTAATAATTACAAATGGAAGAAATTAAGGCAAATAATTCGAATTCCCTGCAGACTTGGCCCAGAATTTAAGCGGGGCACATACATGATCAATAACTGCATCAATCGATAACAGAAGCATTATATGATACTTCTGCAGATAAATCAGATATTTATTCCTGTTGTTTTATGCAATATTTATAAAACTGAAGTTTTAAATGCTTATAAATCTCAGAGTTCTAAATTGAAATTTGCACCGTTTTTAAAATCGATACTTTGGCTGAATTTTTCTCAGTTTCAAGTTTTTTTTCTCCAGATAAAATATTAACTATTGATTTCACTGAGTTTTATGTGTTGCATGCAGAGAATAGTGGGATTTTACGTACAAAGGAATTAATATAAACTTTTGATTATTATTATTATTATTATTTAATTTATAGAACTAGCAATATACATTAGTATCCATAGATTAGTAAGGGGTAATCACAAAATTTTGTATTCGTACGGTAAAAAATTGTGAATGGACAAAATAAATGGCAGGAAACGCAAATAGATACTATCCTTAGGATAATATCTATTACTGTTAAAAAAATTGCACTATTAAAGAATTGTTGATTTTACGGTATCATGATTCGTACCCCTCCTTAAGTTTTGCAGACCAGAAAATTTTTTTGCACCAGTATTATCTTACAGAAAATCTTTTCTTAAAAAAAAGCGAAATTCTGCGCGTTTAAGCTACATTTCTTTTTCTATAAAAAGATACTGGTAGTTTTCTTGGAGAAATAACGGTATCCGTATGAACCATGGGTATAATGCTGGCAGCTCGGGGTGCCAGTTTATAACCGCAAAATTAACAATAATAAACCATAAAACAAGCAATAATATACGGTGTAATAATTTATAAGTTGGAATATTACTACTTATTTTACGGTTTATTATTGTTAATTTTACAGTTAAAAAGTTGCACCGTAGCTGCCAGTATTATACCGTAAAATCAATAATTTGTTTTTCAGTGTGATCACATGCACTGTATTAAAAAAAAAAAAATTGATTTTACGGTATAATACTGACAGCGGGAGAGCCAGTTGATAACCGTAAAATTAACAATAAAAAACCGTAAAACAAACAGTACAATACAGTTAAACAGTAATATACGGTTTAATTCATTTTTATAAGACGGCATATATCTACTTATTTTACGGTTAATTATTATTAATAAATCGTAAAATAAGTAGTTATATACCTTCGGATATAAATTTTTACTGTTATAAACTGCTATCCCAGTTGCCACTATTATACCGGAAAAGGAACCATTTCTTTTATTTTTATTTTTTACAGTTGGAGAGTCACCCGGTGACTGTTTTATAAAGTTACCCGATGATTCGTCGCAAAGCAACAGTCAAGGTGGTTTTACAGTAGCTAATCCTGTCGCTGGGACGTCATAAATGATCACAAGTGCCACAATCACTACGGGGAACTACAATATGATATTATTTATTAGTCTCGATACTCTCAAATTACCGCCATTCCGTGATTCCACTGGGAAGTCATTATGACTTCTGCTTCGTGACGAGTCACTAGGTCACTCGCTGTTGGAACATCCACTATGAAGTCACCATATGCACTGCATTTTGACGATTCACCAAATAAGGCCGCAGGGAAGTCGTCTGAAGATTTTTATCTGATCTTCGTTTGGAGACTCAACTGTAAGTCTTTATGACCGTTACTTTGTAAAAAGTCACCAGGTTGTAACGTCACTTAGCCATGATCACTTAGTCATGAAGATTTCATGATGGTGTTTCCAAATGATGGTTACACGAGTATGACTTGGAGACTTCTTTGTAACGTCTCCTAACGTTTCGTCACAAAGTAGAAGTCAAGATGACTTTACAGTAGAGTTCCCTAAGTACGGTAACTTGGGAGTAATGATTGAAAAAATAAAATACGTATATCTCATTCAGTCCAGGCTTGGACATTTTAACACTCTGTTAATTTTATCCTTTGTTAGCAAGGCAAAATTTCATGCGATTAAAAAATTCAATATTTCGGACGTATTTCATAACTATAAAATTACATCTATATATCATTTAACAGACGCTGGGATTTATTTCGTCTCATGTATGCTGCAGGGTTGTAGCCAAAGAAGATATTTCTTCCAGTGTCCCAGATGCAGCCTTGCAAACATATAAGAGTTAGGGGTGACAGGCTGGGTATTGTGCAAGTAGCTCAGTTGATAGAGCATTAGTGCACTGTATCAATGACCCGGGTTCGAAGTCCCGGCTTGGACACTTTTTCCGTATGTTGGTTTTACGTCTAGTTAACAATGCAAAATTTCATGAAATTGAAAAATTCAATATCTCGGGCGTATTTCATGACTACAAAATTATATCTCCATGACTAAAAACACTTACGATACTCATCAGCGTACAACATAAATAAAAACTATATTAAAAACACATTAAAAATGCACCCAACGTTTCATGCTCTTTCTAATGAGCCATCATCAGGGAGGAGGGGGAATTCTTGACCTCTACGGAGCAAAGTTACGCACAACACAGTCACAGTCACAACATCAAACTGAAAACATTTCTGCTTTTTATTATATCACCATATCATTTAACAGACGCTGGGATTAATTTCGTCTCACGTTTGCCACAAAGATGTGGCTCATGAAGATATATTCCCTCTTGTGCTGCAGATATAGATTTGACAGCAATTAAGAGTGAGGGGTGCCAGACTGGGTATAGTCCGAGTAGCTCAGTTGGTAGAGCATTGGTGCACTATGCCAATGTCCCGGGTTAGAGCCACGGCTTGAACACATTTTTAACTTGTTGATTTTACGCCTACTTAGCGATGCAAAATTTGATCCAATTAAAAAATTACATATACGATTGTTTAAAATATATAAGATAATTTTTAAATTAAAAATTTTGATTTAACTATTTTTTAACCAAAGGGAAAAGGAAGGACTTAACCTTATTCTTAAAACATTATTCGGAACATTAAAAACACCCGAAGTTAAAAAAAATCAATTCATATATAAAAATAAACAGACCAATTTATGTAGCCGCTGGAGATTTTAATATTTAAGAATTTTGTTTAAATCGCATCACCTTTGTTGGATTGGCTGTTAGTAAATGAGATAAACAGCTTCACAGTAAGTGATGGTCGTTATTACAGTATTCATGTAATTCAGCTGGAAGGTTAATTGCGTTTTAAATAAAGTATTGGTCAGGAAATTCAATTAACGAATAATTTATACTGGGTAAAAGCTTCATCGTATTGACATTATTCAATATTAGAAAACTATACTAAACGGAAGCTTTCAAAGCACAGTTTTTACATGGTTAACAAGGTACTAAACTTTTTTACAAAGTTTGTAATTTAAAGGAAGATTTTAATAATGTAATTTGACACAACTGATTTAATATTATTTAATATTATATTTAAGAAAGAATCCAGTAATAGATTTGCTTATAGAAAAAATAGTATTTTATTTTCTCAAAAAAGCTTGGAAAATATTAATTAAACTTTGTGTTTTTACGGATCAAATGTATGTCCTAGCTTCTTATTGGCAATATCCACGATTAATTTATTATTATGTGGAACTTTAAAATCATTATTATAAGCAATTCTGCAAATATTATCCAATTCATTATCCAAATTATTTTCAGTGCGTACTAGAAAAGCCCGTCTTATGAAGAATGTCTAGGTTGAAATTTTATATGTAAATAGAGAACATGCATTATTAGGTGTAAGGCTGTTTAGCCATTCCTTTTCTGAAAACAGATCTGTCGATTGATTGATTTGTTCTTGTTTACACTATATCAAGGATTGGAAGACTCTTATGTTCAATCTCAATAGTGAATTCAATGTATTGTCCATTGAATTTAGATAATTTGTAAATATTTTAAGTTCTTCAAGACAGTACCGCCAGTGTGGATCGCTGATTGAAATGTACTAAAAATTTCAGTTTCTAATGGGCGAAGAGTATATTCAGTCAATAAACCCGAAATAGAGGAACTTATTCGGCTCAATGATTTTGTTTATAATATTTACCATTAAATTTGAATAGCACTGTTATTTCACAACTGTTATGAATATTTTAGTATGCTCTGAAAATAATTTGGATAATGAATTAGATAATATTCTTAGAATTGTTCATTATAATGGTTTTAAAGTTCAACATATTAATAAATTAATCGTGGATTTGCCAATAATAAGAAGCCTGAACATAAATTTGAACCGCAAAAGTACAATCTTTAAACTATTCTATATTTTCCAAGCTTTTTCGAGAAATTAAAATACAGTCTTAAACGTTTCAATGGGGTAAAGTGGGGGCAGATGCCGCAGAGATTGTGTAGGCGACACTAGCGCTTCCTAGAACAATTTAAGAAGTTCGTAGTGTTTTTCTGTGCTGTGTGCTGTGTTGTATGCGTTTCCACCGCTTAAATGTCAGTATTTACATATTTATAACAGTTTTTGTGGTTCGAATCTTCGTGGTAAGTTGCTAAATTATTCTAATATAGTTTTAATACATATTTTAAGCCAAACAAACAGAGATTTCAACCCAAAACCGATTGCAACTGTAGACTAGATCATCGTACAACACAGACATCTACTTGCCTTTTTCTCGCGTCGCTCACATGGCACAAAATGACAGCGCGGCACCTTATCCGCCACTATGGGACAGATGCCGCACCGACGTTCAGGGACAGATGGCCGCAAAAAATATTTTTGTTTTTCGGTTCTATAAATTGATCACTGCGATTTAAGTAGAACTTACATTTAAAAGAACATATATTAGAGTAGTCTACTACTTATCAAAATATCCTCAAGAACAATGTTGGTTCATCATGTGTGAATAAGGAAAACGTGGACCGTTTACAATTCTCACCATCTAAACTGCTAAACAAAATATCTCCTATCCCAATGGTCAAAAGACCTATACAGCCAAGTAAGAGAAAGCGAAAGGATGCAAATATTACAAGCACAGAGTTTATAAACAAGAAAAAAGAAGGAAATAAAAAGCATAACAAACTAGAAAGCGTCAAAGAACGACAGCTTGGCGGAATGTGTAAAAAAAGGAAGGGAAAGATCACCTTGAAAACACATTACTTAAGGAAGAAACTAAAATATGAGTCATCTCCCGATAATGATTAAATTGTTCCTCTTATGGATTCTGATGGCAGTATTGGATTGGGTTGGGTTGGGTTGATTTTTGACGGCCGATTCTCATCAATGTGAAACTATTTTTTTTCAGTTCCTACTATTAGCTCACACTCTCGCTATATATATCTTGTTCAAATTTTCAATTGTTAATAAAATACTTATTATTCATCCAATCAAGCTCAAATAATTTTTTTTTAAACTTGTGGTGAATGACACTTGATGTCAATCCAGTTTTTTCAAATATTATTCATTAATTAAATTAATTCATTAATTAAATTAAATTAATTAATTTACAATAATCGAGAGAGCCCTCTTCTTGATCAAGGTATTTTAAGACCGAGAGAGCCCTCTTCTTGATTAAGGCATTTTAAGCGCCACTCAAGAGGAAAGAAGAATAGGAGAAAAAAAAATTCTCTTATTGACAAGTAGGAATTGATTTAAAATATTTTTTTTTATATTATTTGTTTATATTACTTACCTATTTTTTTTTTATTTACTTGTATTGATGACTTTTCAGTTGTGTTTAATTGTTAGTTCCTATCTATAAACACTGTTTTGATGAGGTCTATAGATGTCTATGATGGTTAGAGTTGCAGTTAAGCTAGAGATCCTAGATACACAAGTTCCAGGTTGTATAATATTTCAACGGAGCTTCTAACTGTAAAATAGTCAATGAAACATCGTCTTCATTTTGAAAGACCTATCCAATGATATGCCACTCAATAGGGTGCGTAATTTTTTTTTTTCGTCTTTACCGCCATTTTGTATTTTACGGCCGCCATTTAGAATTTATAAAAACAAAACCTAGCCTATAACCACTGGGCCGTTAAGACGAATTGATAGAGACCTCATTCATTAAAAGTCCTTCCGGCCAGTGCCGGGAGGAAGAGGTAGCTTTCAAATACCTTATTTTAAAAAAGCCAACTTATATTATTCAAACACACGAAGCTCAATTTAGTGGAAACCGAATATAGGAGATTCAATACTAATTTTTATCAATACTAAATCATTATGAATGAGAATTTCACGAAATTAGTCAGCTTTATCCAAGCTGCTTTTATTTAAAGTAACTTATATTTGGCTGAGATGTTGATGTATACTATCCACATGCTTTCTCACATGGAAATAGGCGAATACGTGTGTTATCGCGTGACAAATACAAGATCGTTTCAAAATGTTAGCCATACTAGAAATTCAAAGTGCTATAATTCAACCATTTTTTAAGATATAAACAAAAGAACAAATTTTCAGAAACAAAATCTGCTCCGAAATCTTTGTATCAAGGCCAAACACATAAAAAAATCTTTTTCATTTTCCAATTTTTTAATACCTCATTTTAAATTTTAAATTTAATTTTTTTTAAATGGCAACCTTTTGAAACAAGATGGCGAATAAAGCTGGCCAACGAACTCGGTCGAGACATTGGTATGTACTATGTACAGACCAAGTAACATCCAAATCGGTTCATAAATACGCTTGTTATCACGTGACAAAAATCAGGTCGTTTTAAAATGTCAGCCACAATAGAAATTCAAAACGCTATAACTCAGCCATTTTTTTAGATATAGACGAAACAAAAACTGTTCCGAAATCTTTGTATTAAGGTCAAACACATACAAAAAAAATCTTTTTCATTTTCTAATATTTTGGTATCTCATTTTAAATTTTAAATTTTTTAAATTTTTTTAAATGGCCGCCATTTTGAAACAAGATGGCGGATGAAGCTGGCCAACAAACTCGGTCGAGATATTAGTATGTACTATGTACACACCAAAGTACATCCCAATTGGTTCATAAATACGCCTGTTATCACGTGACAAATATCAGGACGTTTCAAAATGTCAGCCACGCTAGAAATTCAAAATGCTATAACTCAGCCATTTTTTGAGATATAGACGAAACAAAAACTGCTCCCGAATCTTTGTATCAAGGTCAAATACATAAAAAAAAAATATTTTTTCAATTTTCAATTTTTTGGTACCACATTTCAAATTTAAATTTTTCTTTAAAATTTAAATGGCTGCCATTTTTAAACAAGATGGCGGATTGCGCTGGCCAACGAGCTCGGTCGAGACATTGATATGTACTATGTACAAACGAAGTTACATCCAAATCGGTTCATAAATACGCCTTTTATCGCGTGACAAAATTCAGGACGTTTCAAAATGTCAGCCACGCTAGAAATTCAAAATGCTATAACCCAGCCATTTTTTAAGATATAGACGAAACAAAAACTGCTCCGGAATCTTTGTATAAAGGTCAAATACATAAGAAAAAAATATCTTTCCATTTTCAATTCTTTGGTACCACATTTCAAATTTAAAATTTTTAAGAAAATTTTAAATGGCCGCCATTTTGAAACAAAATGGCGGATGAAGCTGGCCAACGAACTCGGTCGAGACATTGGTATGTACTATGTACATACCGAATTACATCCAAATCGGTTTATAAATTCGAGAGTTACAGTATGACAAAGGTCATATATATATATATATATATATATATATATATATATATATATATATATATATATATATATATATCAACTTTTGAACGGAGGGTGGTTTCGGGGTCTGGGGGTCATGATCGATGAAAATATACCAAAATTTTTTGAAATCGCTTTCCTCCGAACGGCTGCAATAGGTAGCTTTTTGTAATGAAAGCTACCTAAAATCCATCCAGCCGTCGGGATGTTTCGAGGATATAAAGAAATTCACATACACAGATACGCGTGAAACCCATAACCCTTCTTTTCAGACGGGTAAAAACACCTTTGGACCTCGGAACTTTTACTTAGAATTTTAATATTTTATCACTATCTTTATTCGATTTTAAACATTTTTCTCGCTATGGAAAATGAAGTTAATTACTGATTTTTTTAGTGAAAGCCACATTGCAAATTTAAAAGTTTAATAAATCTATCAGACAGATTTCGTGCTCAAAAATGAATAGAATACAGAATTAAATTAACGACCAAAATTAATTATACGAACACTTGAATGAAATTTCAGCTAATTTAAAAAGCACTTAGCTATTTATAGGTATCCGTACGTGCGCATACCTTAGAGAAATTTAATTTAAAAATAAAAATAAAAGGCTTGTCGAAAAGTTAAAAATGACGTGAGCTGGGTAAAAAAATAAAATAAAATAAATAAATAAGAATAAAAAATAAAAGTAAATAAAATAAAGAAGTGATAAATAAATAAAATAAGTAAAATAATGGATTTCGATTTAGGCGTTTGTTCTGCGTTATCGTAAAAAAATTTCGTTCAGTTAAAGAAACATGTATGATACAAATGTAAATAAGCGCGAGTAGTAAGTCAAAATTACGTCCACTATTAACCATATCACAATATTAAAATATTTATTTGCTTAAAAGACGTTATAAAAACACATTAAAAGTAAATTAAAAATCTATATTTACATGTTTCAACTCTTTTACTGAGTCGTCATCAGAATGTATAACAGAAAATTACAAATGCATATGAAAAATGGAAAAAATCATCGAATATAAACAAGTAACCATATAACGCGCCCTACATTTTTTATTCATTATAAGTAATGTATTTATTTATTATAATATTCAATATATAATATAAATTGAAAAAGAACGAATATATTTTGGATAACCCTTTAAAAACTAATGTAGCAAATTAGTAATAATATTATAAATAATAACATTATTTAAGAGGTTCAGGAGTTTGTAACGATGCATTACCTTTTCGTATCTCGAATTTATAGGTTGAATGGTTGGACAACTTACAGCATCGTGACATAGAGGGAACACGAGCAATCGCCAAAATGTAGGGCGCGTTATATGATTACTTGTTTATATTCGATGATTTTTTCCATTTTTCATATGCATTTGTAATTTTCTGTTAGACATTCTGATGACGACTCAGTAAAAGAGTTGAAACAGGTAAATATAGATTTTTAATTTACTTTTAATGTGTTTACTTTTAATGTTTACTTTTAATTACTTTTAATGTGTTTTTATAACGTCTTTTAAGCAAATAAATATTTTAATATTGTGATAAACATGCATGAGTTAAAGTAAAAAGAACGATTAATATATATACAGCGTAGTCATAACAATAAAGAAAATTTGCTAATATGTGAGTCTTTAGAGGTCGCTCCGTTCAACCAACAGAAATGAAATGTGATAAATAGTTATTTCAAGGTACGCGCTCGAATGAATAACAACAATGAAACCTGCACGGTTACAGTGAAAAAAAATTCAAAATTATCGAATGGCAACACTCACCTTTTTCCATCCGAAAATGATCAGTGCGTTAAAACAACATAAATGGCGTTGGAACAGTACATGTAGTACGGTAAACAACGAAGTAGTGCAAACGCAAAGAACAGGATTATAAACAATCAATAGCAAAATGTGGATTAATTAGTAATTTTTGAATTATCCGTAACAGTATAATTTCCTCTAGTAAAAATAGACACACAAATACCACTTTGCATATTTAAACATTCACGTGATCAAAGCTGCGGGTTTGTCGGTGATCTTACAAATAAAAACATAAATATGCAAATTGGAATCATCAGAAGTATTGTTTACTATAAAATATGATAAAGAGTTAATTGATTGCATATGTTTTAATTAGAAATCGACCGAAAATTCGTTTTCGTTTTCGGCCCAAAATGTGAGTTTCGTCGAAAATTCGTTTACGGCGGAAAGGCTGCTTAAAATTCGGTTGGAACGAAACTCGACTGAAACTAAGTGTATTCCAAAATTATCGTTTCTTCCTTCGGAAATTTTCCATGTTATACTCATTGATTTGAGCTGTATCGGCTCAAACGAGAGACTCATTTATTTATTGCTATGAACTGCACTTTTATAATTATCAGTCATGATTGACTCATGTCATGAGTGTAAATTGTAAAGCAAGCAATCCAGATACGACTAAACTTTGAAGAAGTTTTTCACGTGCTCATTAGAAGCTTCAGACTTAACAGTAATTGAACATTTTTACTTTGAAACCGCAGAAGGGTTTCGAATACTATTTGATAAAATTCTAGTATAGCAGATGATCATTTAAAAATCATTATAAAAGATAAATCGAGGTATGTATACCGAAGACATTGTTTAATGAGATGAAGTTCTTATAATTAGAAAATCATTCTTCGTCGTAGAGGAATTAATTGCATTTTATTTTAAATGAAAATAAAAAGTTTCGGTCAGAGGCACGGAGAGCCAACTTAGGCCACGCATATAATTAATGAATAATTATGTATATTGTATATATATTAATTACAAGGTGTGCCTATTAAATTCCAGGACTGTACGTGTAGTTAATGAATGAAAATGTGTAGGAACGCGTCATCATGCGGATGTGATAGCGTAATCAATGAGGCGCGAAGGTGGAACAATTTGCGCAGTGATTGCATCAGCATTTCCGGTTTGGAGAAAGTAAATGAAAGTGATTCATTAGAGCGCGTGTCATGGTCGGTGATGGAGCAAAGAGTGAATATCAAGTTTTGTTTCAAAATTGGGAAACGCCGGGTGAAATCTACGAGTTATTGAAAATTGCATATGGAGATGCTATCATGTCCCGCTCCCGTACTTTCGAATGGTATGCACGCTTTCGCGATGGCAGGGAAAGCACGGAAGATGACCAGCCCAGTGGGCGACCCATCACAAAACGAACACAAAATGAGGTCGCAAAAGTCTACGCTTTGGTGACTGCAGATCACCGAAAGATCCTTAGGATGATTGCGGACGAGTTAAATATGGGCAAGGACACGGTGCACAAGATTTTGAGGAAGAATTTGGGGAAAGAGAAAGATTTGTTCGCGGTTTGTGCCGCATGTTTTGACAGACGATCAGAAGCAATGCAGAATGGAAGCTTGTAGGGACTTAATCGACGCAGCTGACCGAGATCCGTCGTTTCTGCAATCGATCGTAACAGGCGACGAATCCTGGTGTTACCAGTACGATACCGAAACAAAGAGACAGAGTAAAGAATGAAGATCACCATCTTCTCCAAGACAGAAAAAATTCCGTTTCCAGAAGTCGAAAGTGAAAGTCTTGTTGATAGCTCTCTTTGATGCACATGGACTGATCCATCACGAGTTTGTGCCACCTAATCAAACTGTCAACAAAGGGTACTACGAATCTGTTTTGCATTTATTAGTTAAACGAGTACACAGTTTGCGACCGAATATGGATAAAGGCAGCTGGCTCTTACTGCACGACAACGCGAGGCCCCACTGTACTTTCAATGTTAAGCGCTTTGTGACAAAACATGACATCGTAGAGGTTAATCTCCTCCGTATTCACCTGATTTTACCGCCTGACTTTTACTTGTTCCCAAAACTTAAGACTGCGCTGAAAAGGCATCGATTTCAGGACGTAGAGGATATAAAAGAAAACGTAACCGCTCAACTTCGAAGCATATCTTCAGATGACTACGAAGCGTGTGTCCGGAATTTATACCGCTGTGCACAAAAGTGTGTGAGTGCCGGAGGTGATAAATTTGTGGACTATTAAACGTATGTTTGTTTTTTATTATTCATTCCGTTGGACTAGCCCCAGTCCTGGCATTTAATAGACACACCTTGTACTTAAAAAAGTGTTTAGCCATTTTCGTTTTCGTCCGAAAATAGGAAGATTACAGAAATTCGGCTTCGTTCTTAAAACGTGTTTCTGTCTGTCCTTAGTTTTAATTATTGGGAGCGAAATATTTTGCTTAATTGATGCATTGATTAGTCTTTCAATCTTACGTGTACTAAGGGGCTGTGCATATATAACGTTATAATTTTAGAGGGCGTAGGGGGGGGGTGGCACATGATATCGTAAGATATCTCTAGGGGAGATTTGTCTTCTGATATTGTTATCATTTTTGATCCAACCAATATTTTATCTTTTTATTTGTAACTTGGTCTTTACATCAAAATAGTATGTTATCTTTTTTTAGTATCTTATCTATTTTTATGAAAAAAAAGTAATTATTAAAATCATTAAATGTTTATAAAATTATTTAATTCCAAAATATGGAATACCCCAACGTTTAGCATTCCTATTCTTCTGTCATATGTGTATGCATATATAATCCGCTGTTCGAAAAACCACATTCGAAGTATGTTTAAAATGATACTTGTGTTTACTAATAAATAAAAGAGAAAGAATTTGTCCACCTGTTTCGTTGATAAGAAGTTCATTATGTTCACCCCCCTTCCCTTCCCGTGCGGGAAGGCATTATTACTGTTGAATGTAATGATGTTGTAATTTAACAAAAATGTATTATTACATACTTTTGAACAGTAACTATTTCTTTTCAGTGTTATTTGATATAAAGTTATATCATATAGAAAGTGATATTTTATTAACTTCTCTTCATTTGAATCAATGAACTATGCGAAAAATAAATGTAACCGTATTTGTATATCACTTCAAACAAAAGAAAAAAAATTCAAAGATCAAAAGAATTTTTAGGCATAACGATATCATTACGGGGGGAAATGACAGGGGTCGAGGAATGATAACATGTGATATCGTAAGAGGGAGAGGGGGGGGGGGGTAAAAAATTACCAAAAAGTTGATAACATTATATATGTACAGCCCCTAAGGGGCTATACTTATATAAAGTTATCAATTTTTTGGTAATTTTGGACCCCCTCCCCTTACGATATCATACGTTATCATCTCTCGAACCCCCCCCCCCTCCACCGGCAACGATATCGTTATCAATGTCTAAAAATTCTTTTGATTTTTGGAGTGATATACAAATATGGCTAAATTTTTTCGCATACTTTATTGATTCGAAATGAAGAGAAGTCAATAAAATATCATTTTATATATGAAATAACTTTATATTAAATTAAATAACACTTAAAAAAGGTTATTATTTAAAAAGAATAATAATAACTTTGTTTTGCATAATGCGTTCAACAGTAATAATGTCTTCTTGCACTTGACCCCGCACGGGAGGGGGGGGGGGGGCAAACAGAACTTTTTATCAACAAACAGACGGACAAAATTCTTTCTCTTTTATTTACTAGTAAACACAACGTACCATTTCAAACATACTTCGCATATGGTTTCTCGAACAGCGGGTTATATATGCATACACATATGAAAGAAGAATAGGAATAAGAAGCGTTTTGGTATTACATATTTTGGAATTAAATAATTTTATAATAATTCAAAGATTTTAATAATAACTTTGTATTCTCATAAAATAGATAACAGACTAATAAAAATATAACATACTTTTTTGATGTAAAGACCAAGTTGTCACGTGCCAGATACCCCCCTCCTCCCTAAAATGATAACGTTATATATGTACAGCCCCTAAGTCACGGGTAATGGCTAATAATAAATACGCAGTATTTTCCCTTCCTGAAATATGGCAGTCACTCTTTTTCAATATGTCTGCACTGAATGTTTCAAGAATTTTAGCTGCAAACTTTTGATTTTATTCAGAAGCCTCACTTTTCCTTTCAAGATGACTACTCAAAATGATTTCGATGAGCAAGAATATTGGTAATAAAAATCTTTTCTTTGAACTGCTTTGCCTTTAAAAATTTAGTAATATTCCCAGATGGTAATTTTATGATAAGAGATGAAATGCAAATAGTAGCTATTCATTTTTAATATTTAAATTTAACCAAAGACAATGAATGATTCAAAGAATGAATGTAATTTTTTTTTTCGAATTTAAAATCTTGATTGATAATTTCCTCTTTTGAATAAGTAGATGGATAAATTTACAATCGGTCTTTTTAAATTGAAAATAATTATTAATTTTGAATGCATGGACGTCCATGTTCTTTGTAGAAAGAAGAAATTAAGCAGCTTCAAAACTTAAAAGAATTTTCGGGTACTTCATAGATTTTTTCGCTTTTGATAAGATTTTTAACTAAGAAAGAATGAATAAATTTCAAATAATTTAATTTTTATTTATTAAATTCTACTACATGAAAGGTTTTCAATCGCTTTGCCTCAGCGCACCATGTATCATGATATGATCCTAGATGTGCTGCAAAAATGTTTAAAGAACATTGATTAAATTATTATCTCTTAACTCTCCCGGGACCATGGGTGCATATATGCATCTTGAAAAGTTGCATTCAGTATTTACTTTTAGTACCAGTAAAAAAAGAAAAGTAATTTTTTTGTTATTTAATTAAAATATTTCAGTAATTAAATAAGTAATAATAACTGTATTAATACTTGGAAATCTTTCCAGAGAGAAAATTTCGCTTTGCATACAACAATTCAAATGCAAATCAAATTTCCCCGGGTTCGAGTCCCGGCATGGATACTTTTTCACTATGTTGGCCTTTGAGCCTTTTAAGCAATTTAAATTTGAAATTTGATTTTCATTTGAAATGTTATGCAAATTCAAGGCGAAATTTTCTCTCTGGAAAAAATTCCAAGTATTAATATAGTTTCAATCGATGCTGGATATAATTAAGTTTCGTGTTTGCTCCATGTCGGTGGTTCACCGAAAATATTCCATCTTGTGCTGCGTTTGTAGCCTTGCCAACCTGTAATAGTGATAAGTTCGAGGCTGGGTATCGTTCCATGTGGTTTAGTCGGTAGAACGTCAGTGCGCTATACTGATGCCCCGGGTTCGAGTCCCGGCATGGATACTTTTTCACTATGTTGGTCTTTGCGCCTTTTAAGCAATTTAAATTTGATTTAAATTTGAAATAATAACTGCTTTAAAAAAGTGGTGCAAATTGAATAAAATTCGTATATGGGACCCTGGTAGCGAATTTTAAAATATAGCAAAAATTAATAGAAATTCATTTTCCCTGATTATCAAAATTGTATTTTTGTAAAATGAGCTTGTCTGCAATGAGCAATATTTGAAAAAAATGAGAAGTGCTGTGAACCATGGCTAGAAAGTTTGAAAGAAAGTAAAAGATGTCTTAACTGAAATTCAACCTATAAAGAAGATATCATAATATTCACGCGACAGACTATTTTTGGCGTGGTTTCGATTGAGGTATTAAAACAAAACAGAAGAAAATGAAACAAAATACACGATTTTTTTTATTTTCTAAAATTGAAGAAGTTGAAATGCAATATTTTGTATTATTTTAATAAAACATTTCCATAATTAAATAAGTAATAATAATTGCTTTAAAAAAAGTGGTGCAAATCGAATAAAATTCATATATGAGACTCTGATAGCCAATTTTAAATTATCGCAAAAAATTAATAGAAATTCATTTTCCCTGTTTATCAAAATTATATTTTTTTAAAATGAGTTTGTCTGAAATGAGCAATATTAGAAAAAAGGAGAAGTGTTGCGAACCATGGCTAGAAAATTTGTAAGAAAGTAAAAGATGTCTTCCATGAAATTTAAACTGTAAAGAAGATGCCATAGTCTAAAATAGGCCTGTTCGTCCTTTTGGTAAGCAGGGTCGTACTTCAGTTTGAGCAAACGATGAAGTGCGCAATTATTCATCGGACTGGAAGATACAGCAGTATTATCTTACTATAATAGAAACAGCGATCCATACACATCTACACGCAAGAAATTAATTTTCCCTAATCATCAAAATTGCATTTTTGTAAAATGACCTTATCTGCAATGAGCAATATTAGAAAAAAATGACGCGACAGAATATTTTTGGTGTGGTTTCGATCGAGGTATTAAAACAAAATAGAATAAAATGAAACAAAATACGCGATTTTTTTTTCTGAAATTGAAGTTGTTGAAATGCAATAATTTGTATTATTTAAATAAAGCATTTCCATAATTAAATAACTAATAATAACTGCTTTAAAAAAATGGTGCGTATCGTATAAAAATTCATATATGACACTCTGATAGCGAATTTTAAAATATTGCGAAAAAAAAAATAGAAATTCATTTTCCCTGTAGTTTATCAAAATTGTATTTTTGCAAAACGAACTTATCTGCAATGAGCAATGTTAGAAAAAAATGAGAAGTGTTGTGAACCATGGCTAGAAAATTTGTAAGAAAGTAAAAGATGTATTCCATGAAATTTAACCTGTAAGGAAGATATCATAGTCTATAGCAGGCCTGTAAGACCTTTTAGTAAGCAGGGTCGTCGTACTTCAGTTTGTGACAAACGATGAAGTGCGCAATTATTCATCGGATTAGAAGATACAGCAGTATTATCTCACTATAATAGAAATACCGATCCATACATCTACACGATAAACGTTTCTAAAAGTGCTAACCATAAAGCTCCTAAGATGTAGCAGCACCAAGTAAAACTATATTTCAGAAAAAATATAAATCGTAGTAACTATTGTATATAATTTTCTAATAGGGGTTAGGTTCTAACAAAAAAAATTGCAGAGGAAAAAACAAAAACTTTAATACCTCCTGTAATAGTAGTAATAATAAACAAGTTGGAAATTGCTCGTCAAACGTGGCAAATGAGGTGCGTTCGTACTATAACTAGTTTTATAATTATTTTTTGCACCCCATATTGTACTGAATGTATATTTTTTTGCGCTTCATAAGTGCATAGTCTGTAACATCATTAAAATGCACTTACAATAATTTTTTCCCCATTCCCCGTAATGTAACGGAAAACTTTTGACTGTCCCTGTAATTAAACTATAAATTCGATTTTCATAAAATTTGAAATGGCTCGACAAAATTATGCAGCAATTATATATTTAAAATTTCAGACCATTCGGAAGGCTGTAAAATCATTAAAATGCATTTGCAATATTTTTTTCCCATTGGCCATAATGTAACGGAAAACTTTTGGGTGTCACTGTAATTAAACTATACATCCGATTTTCATAAAATTGGAAATGGCTCAACAAAATTTTGCAGCAATTATATATTAAAAATTTCATACCATTCGGAAGGCTGTAAAATCATTAAAATGCATTTGCTATAATTTTTTCCCATTGGCCGTAATGTAACGGAAAACTTTTGGGTGTCTCTGTAATTAAACTATACATCCGATTTTCATAAAATAGGAAATGGCTCGACAAAATTTTGCAGCAATTATATATTAAAAATTTCAGACCATTCGGAAGTCTGTAACATCATTAAAATTCACTTGCAATAATTTTTCCCATTGGCCGTAATGTAAAGAAAAACTTTTGACTGTCCCTGTAATTAAACTATACATCCGATTTTCATAAAATTGGAAATGGCTCGACAAAATTTTGCAACAATTATATATTAAAAATTTCAGATCATTCGGTCGGATAGTTTTTGCTCTGTTATATGCGGACGGACAGACAGACGGACGGACAGACGGACGGACAGACAGACGGACTGAACGACGACTATAGGTGCTACGTATTTATATAATTACGAACGCACCTAAAAAAAGAAAGAAATGCCTGCAATAGAAAAACAAGTTGGAAATTGTACGTCAAACGTGGCAAATGAGGTGCGTCCGTACTATAACTAGTTTTATTCAGATCTTGGTGCAATAGCTGTTGCAACTCTTATGCGAAAATGCATGAATACAAAATATATTACAATTTTAAAGGTTAAATTTAGTAATACGGAAATAATAGGGTTCCATCTTAAATAGGACATCCTCACCATAGGAACTTAAAAGCATTACGTATCATGCGATATCATTGAATTAATTACATATTATAGGATTTAATAGAATGAAGAAAACTTTTATTAATATATTTTTAAGTTTTGATTCGATTTTCATAAAATTTGAAAAGACTGGACAAAATTCCACAATGATTCTATATATTAAATTTAAAACCATTCGGTTGGGTAGTGTTTTTCGCTGTTATATGCGAACAGATGGACGGACCGAAGGACGGACGGACGGACCAGATGACGACTAAGGTGCTACGTATTTATATAATAATGAACGCACTTAAAAAGCATTAATGATCGTAAAACAAACCATCTTTCAAAATGGATATTTACGTATTTTTAGAAAATAAAAGAAAACATTTGAAAGGCTCCAAGATAACTATAAAAGGGCACGGCGAGTATTGAACAAAGTTAATATACCGAAAGGAATATTTTGTTTCATTCCCTTAAAAATAATGGGTTTCTGTTTAATTCTGAGTGAACGAACCTATTTTTTAACACTTTCCAACAAAGTTGAAAATTGTTTGTATCAATTCGGTTTGTTTGTCCGTCTTTCTGTCCACACCGTAACTCACGTAAATGTACTCGGATTTTCATGCAATTCATATATGTTAATGATATTTACCTTGGCATGTCCGGTATTAAATATAAAGTGTGTAAAGTTAATAGTTCACGGCACTCAAAAGAATTCAGTTACGTTATGGTCAATGGAGAAAAAAAGTTTGCAGAGTATTTTAATGACATTATGCTATTTTAAATATATCGAAATTGATAAAAATCACTGAATTTAACTGCAAGACGATTACTATAGAATAAGGCATTCATAGCATTTGTCGATCATTTACAGGGACACACACACAAAAAAAAAATCGGTTACATTACTGTCTTTGAGCAAAAATTGCTGCAAGTGCGTTTTCAAATTCTGTATGCGCTTTTAAATTTAACTAATTTTTTACGTGTTACTCGTTATGCGCATAAATTCTGTATTTCGTATATAGTGCTACACAAAAATTGGGATTTCAAGTATGTTATGCTTTTCCAAATATGGTTCTATTAGACATCCTATTTCAACTTCTTAAACGTCGAAGGTTTGTTACATTATTCTGAATGTGTTGGAAAGTTTTTCATAGTTTATGCTTGATGCATGAATTTTATTTCTTGTTTTTTTGAAAATGCGAGACTTTCTATTGTTTTTTATTCAGCTTTTCATTTTTACAATTGCAATGCTAAACTAAAGTTGTTAGTATGTAAAATTTAGAAACAACAACAACAAATAAAAATACCGGGTGAGCCAAAAGTTCGTTACAACTTTAAAAACTCATAAAAAAGGAAGAAATTATGGTAAAGGAGTGCGGTTTGCAAAAAAAGGGCTCACAAGGTAGTCGGATTTTTTTAGCAGCAAAAAAATTAGTTAAAAATCACATGTAGAGGGCACTGACGACCCGAAACACAATGAACAGGACAACAGTTGTGTTGTAGAATGTCCTGGAGGTCATGTTGAACATTTGTTATTGGAAGAAGAAATGAATGGAGCGTATTGTTGTCCTGTTCATTGTGTTTCGGGTCGTCAGCGCCCTCTACATGTGTTTTTTTAACTAATTTTTTTTGCTGCTGAAAAACATCCGACTGCCTTGTGAGCTCTTTCTTGCAAACCGTACTCCTTTATCATAATTTCTTCTTTTTTATGAATTTTTAAAGTTGTAACGAATTTTTGGCTCACTCGGTATATTTTAATACATTTCTGCCGAAACGTCAGATGAGACTCACTCTGGAGACACGAAAAGTTTTTGGTTTCTGTCTGTCTATCTGTTCCGCGATAATTGCAACCCGTTGCATCGTAAAAAAAGAAGTCTTTCTGTTCGAAGCACTGGTTTTATTGTTGATCATTCATTGTGTTCATTTTGGAAAATAACTGCAATGGCATGCAAGTACTCTTATTAGAACTTTCACTACCCATGCAATATTTATAAAAAAGTAGACTGTTTGTGGTGAAATTTTACCATCTCCAGCTTGGCAACAAGAAAGAAAAATCACGCGTCGCAGGTAGATTATGAAACAGTTTCCAGCATTTTCAGAATAATGGGTTGAAACTTCACTATTTGAAAAGGTAAAAGAAAAAAAGATATCTAAATTAACAATTTAGGAAACGCATAACATAGTTGAATACCTATTTTCAGAAGTTAGGGTCCATATTCGGTTTGTCGGTAAGGTATTCGACATTTTTTGAGCAGCCCTGTATATGTTCTCGATATAGATTTGTATACACAGCGCATGGCTTACTAAAATGTAATTCAGCTAAAAAACGAACAAAACATTTAAAAATGTACTTTCAGCAAGGATAACCTGAGGTAAACCTAAATTTTGTTGCTGCATCACTGTATATGTATTTCAGATTTTCACACTTACCACATATTAAGATAAGCTTTAATTCAGCTAGGAAACACACAACACAAATAAAAATATATTTTCAACAAATACTATCCATAGACGACAATATATGCAGTTTCTACGCAGTTATTAAATGAACTTATTTATATTCTAAAAGCATATTTTAGTACACTAAATATAATTAAGCTAGAAAATACATAACGCAATTAAAAGACACCCCTAAGCAATTCACGCCCATAGACAAATAAAGCTTATGAAATCGTTTATTCAGTCTTGCATATGAGCAAAAGAAATTATACGCTCTACGTAATGTACTAAACTTTGGTTAAGATTAAAAACACATACGGCATTTAAAAAAGAACTTTCAGTGATTATCGCTCACGGATATTAAAATAATATAATTCATTTTTTGTGCCACGTAACCGTAACTAAGCAAATAAATGATATGCACTCCATATTCTACAGTAATCAACTTGTTCTGCACCTCGGCAGTGCGCATCAATTCCATTATGTTTGAAATCATGGAACATCTTTAAAATATACTACAAACGGTTTTCCACGTAGTTCAAAATGTAACGAAATTGTTTTATGTTTTCCTGTAAATAAATGATAAATGCTATGTTATACATACTCTGCAGAGAGCCTGCTGAATTGTATCTTGATACTGCATAATCTTTTGCACTAGACACAATAGTCGTGGTCTGTAATCATTTTAAGGAGAAAAAGATTTACTTCAGTTTATCTGTTACAAATTTTACGAAAATGAGCCAAAGAAAAAAACTAAATTTTTGCTTCAAAAGGGTCACTTTCCTACTTACTATACGCATATCATTATATATAAAAACAAGTTGGAAATTGTACTTTAAACGTGGCAAAAGTGGTGCGTTCGTACTATAACTAGTCTTATAAATATTTCTTGCACCGCATATTGTACTGAATGGATATTTTAGTGCACTTCATAAGTGTATATCAATTTAATTCTGTTCGAAAGGCTGTAACATCGTAAAAAATGCACTTGAAATAGTTTTTCCCCTTTCTTTGTATTGTAACGGAAACTTTTGACTGTCCCTCTCATTAAACTATACATCCAGTTTTCATAAAATTTAAAATGACACGACAAAATTTTGCAACATTATATATTTTAAATTTCAGACCATTCGGTTGGGTAGTTTTTGTTCTGTTATATGCAGACGGACAGACGGATCGAACGACGATTATAGGTGCTACGTATTTATATAATTACGAACGCACCTAAAAGAGAACTGGTATACCCGATAAGAGGAAATATACTCACTAAAACATTAGTATAAAATAATGCCGTGGCATACATCAATAAGTCGGAAATTGTACATCAAAAGTGGCAAATGCGTTCGTACTATAAATAGTTTTATAAATCTATCTCTCGCCTGTATTTTAATATTATTATTTTATCTTTTTTTTACAGATTCTAGAGGTCTAATGTTGTGCTCTTGTACTTTTTCGATTTTGGTTAGAGTTTTTTTTATATAAGAATATTTGGAAGACCTTTCAGAACTGCTTCCAAAAGTGAAACACTATCCTCATATTAACAAACTGTAACCGAAATCGAAAAAGTACAAAAGCACAATATTAGGTATCCACCTCAGGTATTTTATGAATAAAGAAAAAGAAAAAAGAAAAAATTGAAATACAAGCAAGAAATCTGTCAAAGTTTCTGCCTTAGGTTTAAACAGGGTTCCTACACGATTCTAGTAAAAAAATTCCCTGATTTTTCCAGGTCTTACCAGACCTTTTTCAAACATTTTCCTAACCTTTCTCAATAAAAATTCGTGTTATATATTGTTGTAGAACCTTAAACAGTGGACAACTTTAATCTAGATAAATGCTAAAAAAAGTATGTACCATACGAATTTCTAATTTTTTAATTATTTTTCATATTATGCTGTTGTTATACAGTTTACATAAATTTATCTAAAGTTTTAGATTGGATGAAATCAAGATTCTGATGTACAGTAATACCTCGACTTACATCAGCAATATGTTTCAAGACTAGAGACGTAAGTCGAAAACGACGTAAATCGAGGTACATTTAGATGAGCAAAAAAGGATAAGTAATAAAATTCCCCCAAAATCTAATGAACATATTCTATCGTATTTAGGGATTATGTTATACACACTTAACATTAGTAAAATAATGCGTTTGCAATACAAGAATTTGGAATAAATCAATAAGTTGTTAACTTACAATTTATTGTTCTTCTAGCTGCCTCGTTTGAGTCTTTGAGCATATGAAAAAATCTTGCAATGAAGTTTGAACCGACATTTTTTTTTTGCTCTTAGAAGCTCTTTGTAACAGCAGAGTGATTTTTCTAAGCTTTTTCTAGTCGTTCCTACACATTGCTCGTCTGAATCAACATTTTCAAGAACCGTCATTTCAGCTTCAATAAGGTTTAGTCCTTCGGTTAATTTTGCAATCGTCATAATGTTCCCCCACACACCTGTAGGCTCAAAATATTTATCTATATTTTTCGACAATACTTTGTTTCTGTAATTCGATAAATTTGTCGATGGTTAATTCCGGATCAGGGGAATTTATGAATTCAACAATATCTTCAGCATCCAATGCCTAAGTTGAGTTCTCTTCCACTTTAGACGATTTCATCAATTAAAAGAGATACAGAATCACAATTTTCAGATTATTTTTTTTAGTCTCTGCCAAGGAAAAGGGGCACAGTCTTTTCAAGCATCTCCCATTGTTTTTTGCTGAATTTCACCCCATGAATCCCCTTTGACTGTGACTGCATCTGAGATGTTAAATTTCTTCCAAAAATCTTCAAAAAAGTTTTAAGTGCGCCTTAATAAAGTGAAAAAAAAAAAAAAAAAAAAAAAAAAAAAAGCTGACGTAAGTCGGGGTATTACTGTACATCAAAAATTTTCTGACTTTTCCCTGACCACTTCAAATATTAAAAAAATTCCCTGACTTTTTGCCTAAATTTTCAAACTTCCTGACTTTTTCCATGTTTTCCAGGTTTTACTTGACCCGTAGGAACCCTGTTTAACATTAGCGTTTGAGTTTCTTCACGTGACTAGTGCCGCCTCTTGAGAGTCCACAATATTTACTAATATTATTATACCAACAATATTTTCGAAAACCTGACTATTGAAACTTACTCACATTGAAACACATTTAGCATTAATGGGCACTTTTTAAAATAGATGCGAAAATAAAATTGCATTAACTGCTTCTTAGCTATCCTCAACAAAATAAAAAGAAATTTTTGACCCCCCCGCCCCCTCCCCAAGAAAGTTTTGAAATGGAGCCAGTGGTTTTAAACAGCAATTTTTTGAAATAATATAATTTTTTTTATTTATGTGGCATCCAGTTCACTGGCGACATTTTAATTTTCAGTAATAGCTCTGAGGAATCAGAAAATATGCTAAAATATTTGACAGAAGCTAGTATTAAAGTGGGATTAAAAATAAATTTGGAAAAGACTAAGGTGATGCTCAATTCATTTGCATCAAAAAAGAAAATCGTTTGCTGCAACACTAAGATTAAAGAAGTTCAAAGTTATCAGGTAAGGTACATAAAAGGTACCTTATGCCTATATACCACCTTCAAATGTACCATATGTGTACCTTGGACAGGAAATATCATCGGATAATAGTATCATGAATGAAATCAATGGAAGAATAAGAAATGAATGGAGTGCTTTAGGGAAGAACAATATTATTCTGAAGAGTAACGTGCCACTTTGTTTGAAAAGAAAGGTATTTAACCAATGAATTTTACCTGCACTAACTTATGGAGCTGAAATATCGACGCTAACAAAACGGATGGTACAAAGATTACAAAAAACACAGCGAAGTATGGAAAGATGTATGCTAGGCATAACTAGAAGAGACAAAAAGGGAATAACCTGGATAAGAAGTCATACGAAAGTTTTTTACATTATTGAAAGAATTAAGCGGCTAAAATGGAAATGGGCTGGGCACATTTCAAGAAGACAAGACAATAGATGGAGCACAAACACTAGGGATGCAACGGATATCCGGCAAATATCCGACATCCGGCATATCCGACTGATTTTTCAATATCCGAAATACCGTCGGATATCCGAATCACAATCACCAGATATCCGACTTCTCTGCCGGATATCCGGCAATACGTAGCAAAGTAAATATATAAAGATAAGAGAAATCGTTTGACCCAAACAATGCCGAACAACTTTTGTTTATAATGCAAAATATGAAAGTAGGTCCACTATTTATGAGTAAAAGGTAATTCTCAAAAGTTTAAAGAATTGCCAGCTTTCCTAACATTGGTATTAGAACTCTTTATAATAAATTTAAGAATTTATGTTTACATCTTTTAGAAAATTGTACCTTTACTTTCAGAATGTGAAACAAAATCTGAAATTGTTTACTAATGTATGACTTTATTAATTTTCTTTCTCTCTTTTAAGTTTAACAATTAAACAGGCCTATTTTTACTTTCTTCTATCTTCAATAGAAGAAAGTATTGTAACTGAGATTTTTTCGATTTCTGGTTTTCGGTGGGCTTGGACGTTTTAGGGATCAGAGATCCCAAAACATGTTTATACAAATTGTCTGTCTGTCTGTCATCATACCATCAAAAAGTGTATGAAGTTGTGCATAGAATGGAACCAAATTTTTTGTGAATGTTTTTGGCTATAGTCAGCTGGCCCTCCTTCAATACTGGAACATTCCACTGGAAAGGGGCGCTGTAATCGTGATTTTTGTGCCATTTTCATTATTGCGCCATCAAAAAGTGTATGAAGTTATGCATAGAATTGAAACAAGTTTTTTGTGTATGTTTTTGGCTGTGGCCAGCAGGTCCTTCTTCAATATGGAAGCATTCTGCCGGAAGGAAGTTCTGTAATTGCGATTTTTGTGCCATTTTCATTATTGTATTATCGAAAAGTGTATGTTAAATATGTAATCATAAGTTATCCATATAATTGAACAAATTTTTTGTGTATGTTTTTGGCTATGTCCAGCAGGTTCTCCTTTAAATTGGAAATATTCTGCCAGAAGGGTGCGCTGTAATAGGGATTTTTGTGCCATTTTCATTCTTGTACCATCGAAAAGTGTATGAAGTTATGTATAGAATTGAACCAATTTTTGGGGGTATGTTTTTGGCTATGGCCAACTGGTCCTCCTTCAATTTGAAAATATTCTGCTGGAAGGGGGCTCTATAATAGTGATTTTTGTGTTATTTCCATTATTTTATCATCGAAAAGTGTATGAAGCTAAGCATAGAATTGAACCAATTTTTTGTGTATATTTTTGGCTATGGCCGGCAGCTTTTTCTTGAATTTGGAAATATTCTCCCAGAAGGTGGCACTGTGACAGCATTTTTTGTAAAAGTTTCTAGATTTTTCGCAGTTTTTTGTACTGTATATTGGTGGCTCGTGAAGCCATGGGAACTTCGCACCCTGCTAAGCTGGCTATTCACAATCAGCTGATGTACAGCAGAATAACGGAAAAAAAATATTCATTTTAATAAATATCATGATCGAGATTAACTTATTCTTATTTTGATTAATTGACGAATAGAAATTTTAGATCAAAATCAAAGTTGGTATAATATTGAACTAATAATATTGAAGTATTAACATTTGGAACTACTTTTTGAAATATTAAGATGTATGATATAGAAAAAAGTTTTGGGATTGGCACATCCAATTAGTTATTTTTGTAACTTCATTATAAATAAAATAATTAAAAGTAATTTTCTTTTTACTTATAAATATCACAGTAATTTAACTTAAAGTAAAACTAAATGTGACTCAAAGCAAAACAGTATTAAATAATTAAAACAGAAAAAAGACATCAACTAAACCTATATTTGGAGAAAATAACTCTTTAATCATGAGTAATATTAGTAGATATTTTATGTTTAAATTATAAAAAGAACGTATGTATTTCCTTGTGAAAATACTCTACAATTATAAGCCTATTAATTGGTTAAAATTTTTTACACAAATTATCAGCATTTCATTGTACAAATTAATTATTAGCAATTATCAATATAGTCAATACAGTCAATGCCAAACCCAGTAGCAATTATCAGCATTTGCATTTCATTGTACAAATAAACAGAATATTTTAATGTTTAAATTACATTTTTTATACAACATTATTAATATACATTACACGGCTTGAATGGCAGATACATGTCTTGAATTTCGGGATGGGATGGCAGGATTCGTGCCTAAAGAATATTGGGGGCGGGAAGCTCCTGTTTCCGAAAAATCATTTTCCGAAAATGTTTTTTTGTAAAACGACGATGAAGTGTCGGGACCGACTGACAAATTTCATGATATTTACCACTATCGATTTGCAGTTTTCACAGTTTCTTCTTACAACAAATTGACAAAATTAGTGTTTGTTTTTCTGCATCTGACCAAAAAATTTGCGATTTTTCTCCTCGACCAACTGACGAATTTCTTGATTTTTTTCTGGATACCAGTTGGTGAATTTCATAATTTTTTTTTTCGCAATCAATTGACAAATTTAGAAATTTTATTCTGTGACCGATTTGTAAATTTCTCTGTTTGTTCTTGTGACATACTGATGAAAGTAACGATTGTTTTTCTGCATCTGATTGAAAATTTTCGCATTTTTTCTCTGCGACCGGCTGAGGAATTTCACGGTATTTGCTCGTGACGGAGTGGCAAATTTCACGATACTTTTCCATGATCGATTGACGAATTTCGTGATATTTTCCCACTTTCGTTTTCTCATGAACTTCAGTTTTTTTCTCGCAACCAATCGACAAATTATTTTATTTATTTTCCCCATGATTGACGAAATCAGCAATGTTTTTTTTTTCTATGACCGTTTTACATATTTTGCGATGTTTTTCCTATGTGCCCAAAATTGGAAATAACTAAAAGGGCAGCAACGGCCACCGGAGACTAAGCTCTACCAAATTGGACAATAGTCAGCACTAAACAAAATGAGATTACACTTGTGGTGCACATGAAAAAAAAAACTTTGATGAACTTCAAAAAAACATATTTAGAAACAGCAAACTAGTTGTTTCTCGCAATTAACAGAAATTAGGACATGACTTTTTGAAATCAACCTTTTCTCGTGTAATAGAAGAAACCAATTGACTATTCCCCTTTCAAACTTTGGATATGGATTTAAAATTCCAATGCATAGAACGTAGTTCAATTAACGAAAATACCAGGGATTACAGTTTTGAATATAATTCCATTAAGGATATAATAAAACAAATTTGTTCAGAAGTGACATACCATCACCGATATGCATTATTTATGTAAGTTAAAAATTAATGCACATCAGATTTTGCAAAGTTTTCTAAAACTTTTTAAGAGAGCATAACCATGTGTTTCCGATAATTTTTAAAGTTATAAAAGTCACTCTGTGCTGTTTGTCAAAAGTGTAACTTGTAAAAGAGGCTAAAGTACGCAAAATGGAATAAAATCTAAATTAAGAAATTCATTTAGCAACCCGATTGTTAATTGCCCATAACATTAAGTGAAAGTTGAAAAATAGACATGATATATATAAAACTTGATTCTGTTCCTTTGTTTTACTAAAATAAAAATTTTGAATAATTATCTTGAGTTGTTAATTTAAATTGTTTCAATGGTATTTTGTCATGTCTGTATAAATGTAATCCTTGTAGCACATAAAAAATAGCGGGGTTTAAAGATTTTTTTTTCTTTCTAACAGTTCAACTCCCCTGCATTTATAAATTTTGGGTATGAAACTCCCCTCCTAGGAAAACTTGAATTACAAGCCCTGATATTCAAAGAGATATAGTTTTTGTAAATTATATTTCAATACATTTAAAATGTTTTAATGATGTGTGAAACATGTTTGTAATTTATTGTTCTGAGATGACATTATATAGAGAAATAATTCACTATATAACTAAAAACATATCTAGTGCTGGATATCGATCGGATATCCGGCCGGATATCTGAATCCGGCAGGCGAAGGAGCTTCGGATATCCGGTACCCGGCAAAATCAATATCCGGTGCATCCCTAACAAACACCCTACAGTTCCATCTCAGAGATGTAAAACGACCAAAAAGACGAGCTCAAGTAAGATGGTGTAGAAGTTGGATTCAGAAAAGTGGCCGGTGTTCATTGGATAACCAAAGCACTAGACAGGGAACATTAAGAAAATCTAGACGACACCCACATTCAGCAGCGGATTGAAAACGGTTGATGATGATGTTATGAATTAAATTCGTTCATTTATCTCACATCGCACTTTTCAAAAGCTGAAAAATGACGAATCTTGTGCGGTTCTCTCTCCATAAACGATATTTTATTGGAGTAATTTTTGTATAGGCTTTTTTACTGAATTTTTCCGATATTTATGAACCGAAAACAATCACGAATGCTTTAAAAAAAGGGGAAAAAATGATGCCTAAATAAATTGAAATTTTAACTGCAAATCAGTCTTATCGAATGTTTTAGGAAAACATAAAAAAAAATTAATAGAAAATGAATTCGGCTTATTAAAAAAAATCTCGAAAACAATTTTTAAAATATCTGTAGATTAAATTTATAAAATCAAAAAACCCGACCGCGTAAAAAGCGAACTAATTAATTATTTCTCATCAATATAAAACTATTTTTTGTATTACTTGCCTATTTTTTTTATTTACTTGTATTGATGGCTTTTAAGTTGTGTTTATTGTTAGTTCCTATCTATAAACACTGTTTTGATGAGGCCTATAGATTCTTTGAAGGTTAGAGTTGCAGTAAAGCTAGAGATCCTACCTACACAACTTCCAGTTTGTGTAATATTTAAACAGAGCTTCTGACTGTAAAATAGTCAATGAAACATCGTCTTCATTTTGAAAGACCTATCCAATGATATGTCACTTAATATGATGCGTAAAAAATTTTTTTCGTCTCTACCGCCATATTGTATTTTACGGCCGCCAATTTCAGTTTATAGAAACAAAACCCAGCCTATAACTATCGGACGGTTAAGACAAATCGTTAGAGACCCCATTCATTAAAATCCATCCATCCGTTGGGATGTTTCGAGTGTATAAAGAAATCCACATACCCAGATACGCGTTAAACACATAACCCTTCTTTTCAGTCGAGTAAACAAAGCTAGATTTCACATAAATTTAAACTATCTTAAACAAACAGCATAAAATTTCTTTAAACAATAGACTTTGGAGGCATATCTCACGTTTTCTCAATAGTATTCAGAATTTATGATCCGATTTTATTTCGGGTAGTAAAATTTTGGCTGACTCATATTCCATTGCATACTTATCTATTATATGTTCAGTCATTAAAGCTTACAAACGTGTTTGTGTCACTTTTCTACTGCTTAAATTTTACTATTTCTCTAGACAATGTCCACTAACTGTTGTCTAGACACTACTGAGAAAAATTACACTAAATAACACTGGTATCGCTTTACCAAAACTGAAAATGGATTAAACCAATAAATAATCACGCGGGAGCAGTAACATAAGCATTAAATTAAATTATTCTGTATAAATTCCACATCCATAAATTCAATATTTCACTAAAAGGTCAAGGTATTTTATTACAATATTAAAAATAGGTAAATTACTATGTTTAAGAAAAAATGCAATATGCACAATTATGCAAATTTTCTAATGCCCGAACATATTAATGACAATGAATCGTGAAAGAAAAGCATTGTAGCACTCTCAAGCAATGTTAGTTGTAGGATATAATACACAACTCTTCATTCAGTTAAACAGAATTCATTTTCAGGGAATATCCAGAATTTTCCTTCGGCTTATATATGCAGTAAAAACTGCTAAAATGGAAAAGCAAAAAAGCGGCGGGAAATTCCGTTTTAGACAGGTTTTTATCTTAGCAGGTGTAACTGTACGGTGTATCAGTTTATGTTGTAAAAAATGTTAGAGAAATATAAGCTTCATATTGAAATTGATTTAAACTTCAAAATTTTCAGTATAAACACCCAATTTTAACACGATATTTTGTTGCTAAATTTTACCTTTCGTATACCAAACGCGAAGTCCTTTGGGGAAGTAGTTTCGAAATTCAGCAGATGAAAGTTTGAAACTCCTAATGTATTTTTTTAAATACTTACAATACAATGACAATGCGAGTAGTTTTTAAAGCATAACTCAAAAACTAATGTGTAGAATGAACTGTAGTTTTGGATTCGCATATTTGAAGCTTCTAGATATTGACAGCTGTTCAAAAATTGAAGCATTGCATTTCGGACTGCGATTACCAGTTCACACGGTATCTTCGACTGCGTGAGCATCCTATTTTTCCAGAACTTTTCGTCATGTTATCGCATTTCACACAAAAGAAGGTACACATCGCTACGTTTTCATTGCAATATCTTTATTTTTATCAAATTTATTACCATGAACCCGAGTTCAGCTAGGGTGAAAGATCCTGTATTTGTAACAAAATACGTGGTTTGTGACCCAAGGTTCATTACAAATATTTTTCTTCTTGATCTCCCCCAACAACCCTCTGAGTTTATCGGATAAATAACTAAACACTCCGTATATCTAAATGCTCGAGGTGAATCGTGAAATATTCTCAAATGTTGAGGTGGTCACAAAAGAATAAAGTTTGAGAACGACTGGTGTAGATGCTTTCAGATAAAAGCAATCTACTTTATACATTTTTATTATTAAAAGTACACATATATTAAGACAGACTTTAAACACAATTAATACAATAAAGCCAACTGGAATGAAAAATTAGCCGGGACCAGGACTCGGATCTGGGTCCAAGCGTACCGTGCTGTTGCTCTAACCCCTAAGCTACCCTGGCCGATGTCCTAGCTCAGCCATTTTCACTAATAAACCATGTTGGGGAATGTCACCGTCCATCTATCAGATATCGTAGGACGACGAGACAACGATAAATAAATTTCTTTTTTCAACGATCCACAATATATATGTAAAAGCACATAAATTGACACATGAACCAACATGGCGGTGTTCCCCAACATGGTTTAGTAGTGAAAAATTGCCTAACTAGGACATAGGCCAGGGTAGCTTAGTGGTTAGAGCAACAGCACGGTACGCTGTGGACGCAGGTTCGAGTCCTGGCCCTGCCTAATTTTTCACCCCAGTTGGTTTTATTGTATTAATTGTGTTTAAAGTCCGTCTTAATATATGGGTACCTTTAAAAATAAAAAAAGGGAATTCAGACGTTACTTTATGTGCTTTTATATATGTAATGTGAATCTTTGGAAAAAGAAATTTATGCATCGTTGTCGCGTCATCCTGTGCTATCTGATATATGGACGATGACGTTCACCAACATGATTTATTAGTGCAGAATTGCCGAGCTAGGACATCGGCCAGGGTAGCTTAGTGATTAGAGCAATAGCACGGTACGCTGTGGACACAGGTTCAAGTCCTGGCTCTGGCTAATTTTTCACTCCAGTTGGGTTTATTGTATTAATTGTGTTTAAAGTCCGTCTTACTATAAGTGTATCTTTAAAAGTAAAAAAAAATAAAATGGAATTCAGAAGTTAAATAATGCGTTTTTATATATTTAATGTGGATCGTTGGAAAAAGAAATTTATGATTCAGTGTCGCATCATCTTGTGCTACCGGACAGATGGACGGTGACGTTCACCAACATGGTTTATTAGTGAAAAATTGCCGAGCTGGGACATCGGCCAGGGTAGCTTGGTGGTTAGAGCAACAGAACGGTACGCTGTGGACCCTGTACTTTTAATAATAAAAACAAGTTGGAAATTGCACGTCAAACGTGGCAAATGAGGTGCGTCCGTACTATAACTAGTTTTATAAATATTTTTTGCACCGCATATTGTACTGAATATATATTTTAGTGCCCTTCATAAGTGCATATAAATTTCATTCTGTTAGAAGGGCTGTAACATCATTAAAATGCACTTGCAATATTTTCCCCTATTGTCCATAATGTAACGGAAAACTTTTGATTGTCCCTGTAATTAAACTATAAATACGATTTTCATAAAATTTGAAATGAGTCGACAAAATTTTGCAACAATTCTATATTTTAAATTTCGAACCATTCGGAAGGCTGTAACATCATTAAAACGCATTTGCAACAATTTTTCCCATTGGCCGTAATGTAACGGAAAACTTTTGACTGTCCCTGTAATTAAACTATACATCCGATTTTCAAAAAATTTGAAGTCACTCGACAAAATTTTGCAACAATTATATATTTAAAATTTCAGACCATTCGGTTGGGTAGTTTTTGCTCTGTTACAAGCGGACGGACGGACAGACGGACAGAGAGACGGACCAAACGACGACTATAGGTGCTACGTATTTATACACTGGCCTCCAAAAGTTAAGGTACAGGGACTGGATGCTTTCAACTGTACACGGCTTGTTGAATATCTACCAACATTATTGGCGAAATGTTCTTGAACTTCTAGGAAGTAAAGAACATGTTTGATTTCATATTTCTCGGTGAAGATTTCTCGGGGGTGCAATTAGGGGGCTAATAATAAATTTAATAATAAAATAATATTTGCGATCACCTGTGTAACAGGAAAGGCTGGAAATGGTTTGTCACTGTGATAAATGACTATTTGGGTCCTGTTCAACGTTTGTATGCATTTGTGTAAGCATAGCACTCATATTCGTGAAGATGATAACGTTTTTGTGAAAAATTCAAAAGTTTTTTGCTTATAGCATACAGAGTTTTCAACCAAATTTAACACAACTTTCCAAAACCCTGACGAAGAACAGTAGCAACAGTATACTGCAATTAAAACATGAATATATTGAATATTTGATGAGATATGGGCACTTGTATGAAATAATTTTTAACTGCGCGTGCGTGGAAGATTTCAAAATTTTTATTTCATAATTTGGTAGCCAGTTATTTTGGGTAACTTCTGTAAAAGTCCAGTCAAATATTGTGAAAACTCAGAAAGCTATAGTGAGTTGGTTGAAAAGTTGTGGAAAAACCATTATAATAAAGCTATTTTTAGAGAGCAATTCACTATATCGCCCCTATCTTTGTGAAATTTTTCTATATTTGACTGGCCATTTTAGTTAAGTTGCCCTAAATAGCTACCAAATTATGAAATAAAAATTTTGAAATCTTCCACGCATGCGCAGTTAAAAATTATTTCATTCAAGTGCCCATATCTCATCAAATATTCAATATATTCATGTTTTAATTGAAGTGTTCTGTTGCTACTGTTCTTTGTCAGGTTTTCGGAAAGTTGCGTTAAATTTGGTTGAAAACTCTGTATGCTATAAACAAAAAACTTTTGAATTTTTCACAAAAACGTTAATATCTTTACGAATATGAGTGATATGCTTACACAAATGCACACAAACGTTGAACAGGACCCAAGTAGTCATTTAACGCAGTGACAAACCATTTCCAGCATTTTCTGTTGCATAGATGATCGCAAATATTATTTTATTATTAAATTTATTATTAGCCCCCTAATTGTCGGACCGACTAAATCTTCATCGAAAAATATGAAATCAAACATGTTCTTTACATCCCAGATGTTCAAGAACAATTCGTCAATAATGTTGGTAGATATTCGACAAATCGTGTGCAATCGAAAACATCCATTCCCTGTACCTTAACTTTTGGAGGCCAGTGTATAGTTACGAATGCACCTAAAAGAGAAATTCAGACGTTAATTTATGTGATTTTATATACTTTGTATTTCTTGGAATTTTTTAATTGGAGATTATAATTTTTTTTCTAATAAGAATCATTTAGAAACTTAATGCATATAGTATATAAGTCACCTTTAACCAATTTAATTCTCCAAAAAGTAAAATTTTAATACGAATGATCTGATATAATCTTTTTCCAATCTAAAAATACTATAATTTATCGGAACATTTATAGCCAACTAAATGAATGCTTATAAATTTGAAAACTTTGCATCAATATATCATAACTTCAGATTGAGGAACTTTTGAAATGCAGCCAGAGATCAATATCTAATCGTCACGCTAGAAGACATTTTGGAGGATCACGATATTGTTTTCAATGAAAACTCCGAAATGAAACTTCAAAACTTAATATAACTTTCAAATCAATCTAGAATAGAGAATGATAGATTTTCTTTCGTATTTATCAAAAGAAGTTATTCTCTGGGCTCTAGAATATACTATATTTTTATGAAATGTCATTTATTTAATTCTTACGTTTTTTAAATGGTAGATTACTATTTGTTTAAATGTGAATTTTAGAAGGTTTATTTCAGTTAGAAGAATCACTCTTATTAAGCTCGTTATGATTTAAAATTTGATTTAAGGGGGAAGGTTACAGCTGATATTAAGTATCCTCTACTCGAGAATTAATGAAGGAATTTCAATAATTTCTTTAAATTCTGGCATTAGTTAAACTATAAATTGAATGTTATACAAGAAATAAAAACAAAAAAATGCAACAGCTACGCGATTTCGCAAACAAAAATATCTAAGCATTTTTTAATCGTTATTTTTTAATTAACGTTACTTGAAATTCGTTTTACCAGAAAAAAAAACAATTGAAATATAGTGAATAAAAATAAAATAAAATAAGTGTGTGTTGCAGTGGTTCTCAACGTGGGGAGTACCAGGGGACAATTTGACTTTTGAAGGGGGTAATTCCAAATTTTTTACTCATCCATTCGGTATAAATTTCTTTTGTCATTATTAGGGTACTGAAAAAGGTAAAAACGGAACCATTATAACTTTCTGTGTCTGTCTGTCCGTCTGTCACAGACAGTTTACTGGTAAACTATGGAATGTGGGAAGTAATAAAGACCCACATATTTACCGATTATTAAACATTCACAAATATATTTAGGAAAAATGTAGAGGGGCTAATTAATTTACTTGAAAAAAAAATCTTTTCATTGTATATGATGTGGGGTATCGTTATGAAAGCTTTCGTAACGCTGAACTCAAACATACATTTCTTTTAATTTTAGGTATTATATGCTCAGAGATATCGTTGAAAATGTAGTGCAAAAATATGCCCCCCCCCCCCTCTATTTCCGAATCTAGTGAAAATAAAATTATGAAAAAATTAGAAGTAGTAGATGTTAATTTAAACCTTGCAGAAAAAAAAATATAGCGATTACCCTAGTTCACATTGTTTTTGAGAGAAGCACATTTTCCCGTTACACACAAATTCCAATTTGCGGGCATTCAGCAAAGGTGTTGAGAAGCACTGGAGGTACTTATCGTAGCAGAAGTATAAAAGCATTGTTAATAATGATTTTCCAAAAACATCGTCATTAATTAGCCCAGATATTAACCCTTAAAGACACTGACTGTTTGGACATACATAATAACAGGGCGATGTACTATATGTGCCATAGGCTTTTAAAGCCTAGAAAACAACTTTTAATGATATAGTTGTGTAATGCAATGCCCACACAGAAAAAAATAAGACCTAAAATAGGTAAAAAAAAAAACCCAATTTGGGTTGAAAGATTCTTAGGTTGAGGTTACCCAATTTGGGTTTATACCAAATTGGGTCATGATCCATGCCTGTTTTGGTTATCACTATGTATCCATTTTAGACACAGTTAAATACTCATTTTGGGTATCTTAAGTCACATTTTAGACACCACTCAGAATCCATTTTAGGCAGTGTTTAATATCCAATTTGGATATCTTAACACCCAGTCTGAATATTATTAAGCACCCATTTTGGAGAATACTTAACACCCTATTTGGTCATGCTAACATCTATTTTGCACAATCCTAAATATATATTTTAGGATACATTAATACTCAATTTGGGTGCCTTTAAATACCTGTTTTAGGATAAATTCAACATCAAATTTGGATAAATTGAAATATTTTTCTTGGCCTATTTAGTACATATTATTTTGAACACACCCCAAATGATTGATACAATGTATATGAATTTATTTTAAATGTTAATTAACATACAACTCCACAGACTTTAGTGCTTTTATTAAGGGATAAGATTAAAATTTCAAAGTTAAAATAATACCCCCCCCCCCCAAAAAAAAAAATAAATAAATATTGATATTTAAAATATAAAACAATTAGCTCAATTTCGATTTTTGATGAGATTAAAATCATAAATAATTAAATAATTTTCTCGGCAACTTTGGAATTTTTTTTCTATCATATTTAGAATCTTTCTGCTGAAGATCTTGATTTGAAACAAAATTAAGACTTTCTTATGAGATAACTTATCAAATTAAATGTGTTATGCCACCAGCTTTTATAATTTCTTTAATTTGTCACATTAAAAGAAAATTGAAACACTAATTTGTATTTTTTTTTTTCATTTTAAAAGTTAAAAAATTTCTTTGATAGAATATAATTATCACCACAAGCAATAAATTTACTTTTAACATTAGAAAGACCAATTGGGGTGATTTTGACCGCTATATGGAATGCCGAAAGCATAATTGTTATTTATCTCATGCATGGTTTTGTGGCATTTTATATGTGAATTATAATATTTAGATATTCTGTCATTATCCATGCTTAACCCTTAAATGCGCGATTTTTTATTTTGCTTCGAAAAAATTAGATATGATTCTCTGAAAGGTTACGGGAAAAAATACGGGAAAAATAATGAAAAAAAACCAGAGATACATTTTTCATATAATACGTCAATCTTTTCTTCTGTTGCACTTCTGATAAAATTACTGTCGTGTGGCTGTTTTACGCTAAAATATTGTAAATTAGTAAATATTTTAATAAGTATATCTCCAAATACGTTATTTTATATAATTATATATTTTATAAAACTTAACCTTTAACCCTTTAATTCCCATGATATAATACGTTCTAGAAATAACGTAGTTCAGAGAATCTGACTTTACACCAGAAAGTTTCAATGGTTAATTTCACTTTATTTAAATACGGAATGTTTGTTATTAATTAAAATAAATTTTACTACTTTAATTTTCTGGTGTGAATTAGGTGTATACGAGTAAAAAAATGTATTAAATTCAAAACACTGTTGTTTGCATATATGTAAAGCTGCGTACTAAAGGGTTAAAATGGAACCGAGTTACAGTTAATCATACCTTAAAAAACTGTGGAGTTCTATAGTTCATTCTAGTCTTATTTTCATATAATTATATGTTTTAATCTTTTATGACATTTGCATGTAATCTTCAAATCTTTGTCTAAAAAACAGATTTTAATGATTTAATTATTATTCTTTAAAAATATGAAACAAAAATACATTCAAAACAATGTCAAATATATCATTTGGGTCCTTTTTTGCTCTATAAAAAAAGAAAGAAAAAAAAACACCACAAAATATGTTACAAATTATGAAAATTTATATATAGAACAGCATTAAAACATTCATTTTTAATATTTTATGGAGGAGGCAATTTTTTTTTCACCTGTCTAAATTAAAAACTTCATAAAAAAGAAAGAAAAATCTGTAGCCAGTAAATTATAAGAAAATATACAATTTAGTAAACCAAAAATTTTTCATGATCAATCACAAAGAAAGAAGTCTTTGAGTTTTGTTATTCCTCTGTGCTATGTCACTTAAAGCAAAAATAAGAGTACACAGTTAATAAAAAATAAAAATATTTTTTTGAAATTATATTAGACTTTTTAATACTGTTTTATATTGTAAATGTTATATAATGTATCCCATCTGCCCCCCTCCCCCTTAGTTTCGGGTTTCGGCCCTGCTGACAATCAATAATGTTGCAGTGAACTCATAAAATCCACTTTCATTTATAGTGGAACGCGTGTAAATGGGAATGTAACAAAACAAATTTGTTAGGTCAACATTTATACAAATAACATTACAATAACATAAAGTAACAAACAATTCAATAAATACCCGAATAAATCCAGTAATGGTACAGCGAGGGTACTGTAAATATCCAAAGAATTCGAACTCGTAAACACGATGCCACACAAACACAACACAGACGAAATGAAGAAATCAAACATGGCGCGCAGTGACGCTGCTATTCTATTTATCCGAATCAAGATAAATGGGTAGTAGTCGTTACCCAAATCAGAGCCCGCTGCTCATACCAGTAGAGCTGTAATCCAATTTGGGTGTTCACTGTCCCCATACTGGGTATCGCAAAGCTGTGTCTATGAATATGTAACCGTTTTCACCCAATTTGGAGAGATCTAAGACCTGTTACGGGTCTCATACCCTTAAATAGGTATATTACAGCCCATATTGGAGTTTCGAAAGCTAATATGGGTGTTGTTTCATTTTGGGTGACATTCTAAAATAGGTTTAATTTTTTACTGTGCAGTAGCAGCATAAAAACAATAAACGTCAAGTTGTTAAAAACAGACTAATTTAATTACAATTAATCACATAAATACTATGGGATTCTCTACTAGTTTGCGTGGAGTGGATCGCTCAATACGCCTCCCTTGCCTTTAAAAGTTAATTAAAATCCTATCTGGAAAAACGCGGCACGGACCAAGGGGGCGTTGCAATTTAGCGACTTCCTTTCGAAGCGCGTTTAGCACAATGCCAAGTTTAAACAATTTCGAAGTTAGAAACAAGTTTGAAACAAGTTTAAACAAATTTGAACAATTATTTTGTTTTGCTACACTGTAAATAGAAAAGATTATTACTATGCTAAATTTAGTTTTAAATGCCAAATGAAGTTTAAATATGCACGACTTTTATTTTCAGTACTGAATTAAGTTCATCATAAACAGATTAGGATAAGATTAGAAAAAGTGTTATGCAGAATAGCAATATTTGATATTATTTAATCTTCATATTTCTTTGAACTTTTATGGTATACCCATTCATACTTTTCTAGTATATACAGCTATACCCAACCCTACGTTGTATAATTTTTACAAAGTTTTATTATTCATTTAGCAACGATTTTTTTAATAATACAGTTAATAATTCATGTATTTATTGTACGGAAACACCTGAGCGCGAGTAATACTCGCACTTGACCGCTTATCTTTTAAAGAAAAGAACTGTTGGAAACTAAAAATAAAACGAATACAAGCAAAATTTAAAAAATAAATTTTTTAATTGAATTTAAAAAATTTCCCCAATCAAAGGTTTAAAATAGATACTGCCCTAGAATAATTATACGAATAATATTTTAAAATATTTCACATACCTTTTTACAGTACAAAAATTTGTCTATAATTTTTCTGGGTATTATTGTATTTATAATTTTACATAGCGCTTTTTATTATTTATTAAATGAGCTTTGCTATATGTCACATGAAGAATCTTTGAGATGTAAAACTATTTAAAAACATATATAAATTTGACTGTTTTGAACATATTTAACCTAAAAAATGTATGAAATATCAAAACAAAGTATTCCCAACGTTATAAAATTTATAAATGTTAAATATCACTTAAAAAGAGAATGGATAAATATCTATGGCTCTACTTAAAGCATCGCACGCAGCAAATAAATTTACATGACCACATAAATAATATAAATTTTAAAATACACATGGAAAACAATTGAGGCGTTTAGAAAGAGTGTGGGCTAACTTTGCCCGCTGTGATTTCGAGAAAATGTTTTCGGAAGTTGGAACAAATTTTTTCAAATTATTTTAAGGGGACCGTTTACCTTTTCAACAATTTTGTTCATTAAAAAAAAACAAAAAAAAAAAAACAAAAAAAAAACAAAAACAAAAACAAAAAAACATGGTTCAAATGGTGAACTCACTGCCTTTCAATGTTGAACTAAAATTACATTTTGGAAAAAAAAACTGCATATTTGATTAAAAATTTAAAAATTTTTATACAGAATCGAATTTTTAAAAATCCTTACTACTTTTGTAAAAATTAATATTTTTCCCCAAATTTTTGTTAAAGATTTTCAAATGTGTATTACACAAGACTGCGCATGGATTTTTAGATACATCTAATATTACATTTTATATAATTTTTTGACTGATATATATAGTGAAAAACGATGAAATCTAACACATCTTCATATACTTTTATTTTTATAAAATAACAAAAAAATCTGAAGGCTAATTCCATGCGCAGATTTATCACATATATAATAAAGAACATGTACAAAAAAGTTTAAATCTCTATTTCAAATACAAAAAAAGCCTTAGTATTTTTAAAACAGGAAAGTGAAGAAAATATAAACATGGAAAAAACCCATTTAAAGTTTTAATTTGTGTGGGTAATTGCGCTGAGCAGGGATGTAGTGGAGGGTATACAGGGGTATACCCTCTGGATTTTTTTAAAGAAGTTCCGTATACCCTCTGTTTCTCAAATAAAGCATTAGCGTATACCCTATCTATGAATGTTCATAATGTGAGCGTATACCCTCTGCCTATAACGTATACTCTCTGCTTTTTTTACGACTACAATACTGGCGCTGAGTGGATTAACAAAATTTACAATATCTCGCGATATAATTACCGTATGTTCATAAATGAGATGACGAAACATTCAAAATTATACAGGCTTTCATTTAATATTAAAAAAGAAGAAAATCAATTTTTTGACCAATTTTAAAGTAAACTATCCCCTTGAGCCAGTTTTTAGGTGCGTTCGTAATTATATAAATACGTAGCACCTATAGTCGTCGTTCAGTCCGTCTGTCTGTCCGTCCGCAAATAACAGCGCAAATACTACCCAGCCGAATCGTTTGAAATTTAAAATATATAATTGTTGCACAATTTTGTTGAGTCATTTCAAATTTTATGAAAATACTATGTGTAGTTTAATGACAGGAACAGTCAAAAGTTTTCCGCTACATTACGGCCAATGGGAAAAAAAATTATTGCAAGTGCATTTTAATGATGTTACAGCCTTCCGAATGGTCTGAAAATTTAAATATAGAATTGTTGCAAAATTTTGTCGAATCATTTCTAATTATATGAAAATCCGATGCATAGTTTAATGACAGGGACAGTCAAAAGTTTTCCGTTACATTACGGCCAATGGGAAAAAAAATATTTCAAGTGCATTTTAATGATGTCACAGCCTTTCGAACAGAATGAAATTGATAGGCACTTATGAAGTGCACTAAAATATACATTCAGTACAATATGCAGTTCAAAAATATTTTAAAAACTAGTTATAGTACGAACGCACCTCATTTGCCACGTTTGACGAGCAATTTCCAACTTGTTTAAGAGGCCAGAGGAGACAAAACGTCTTCAGGCAACATATGGTGGTTAAATTGGCAGTGTTAGTGTGACCAAGTCACTTGAATCGCTTTGCACTGGTAGCTGTATATACAAGATAAGTTGCACAATCTATTAAACTGGCTATATCAGTTGAATAGTTTCGAAATTATTAAAATTTATAATCTAGCGAATGGCAAAAAAAGCTTTGACTCTTCAAAATCAAACAAAATCATAATACGAGAAGCAATATTTCCCCTTGATTTAAACGCCCCACCAGTGGCCGAGAGGTTCTGCTCTCGAAGCTGGTAGACAGGACGTGCTGAGTTCAAACCCAATCGCGCCCGTCGGCCTAATCGTTCGGAGTTTTCGTGGTTTTCTTCGAACCATGGATTTCCATGCATAAATACGGGTTAGGTTTTCTTAGAAAGACCCCCACGGAAACAACTCCCCCCTTTAGGGTCTATATTCCACGTGTCGATAATTGGCCGTTATAAACACAACCAACCAACCAACCTTGATTCAAACATAAAATATGTAATATGAACATTTAAAAACTCACTGTTTTACTTAAAAGACGACGAAAATAATAAAAGAAATGTTATAATTTAAAAATATCCAATTTATTTAAAAACTTCTTAGTACTTTCGGGCTTTACCAAGTCCTTCATCAGGGAAGATTATAGTAACTAATTGGTGTTTATTTTTAGAAATACGTCACTTCGTTTTGAAAACGAGAGAGCCAATAATTACACTGGTTTCCAAAAATTAAGGAAAAATCACAAAAAGAGCGATAACTCGTTCAAAAAGAAAACTATCCGTATGAAATTTGGATATGTCGTTAACTAAAAGATGCTGAATAAAATTACAAAATGCAAATTAGTGGCGCTGCAATCGGATTACGTCATCTGTACGGAACATAAAAATGCATGTCAGAGAGTACGGCTGCAGGTGTCGCTGTTATTATGAGATAAGAAAACTGAGATAGCCAATTCATTAGTATGACATCGAGGTATAATTTGTCCGCTGAACTGCGATATAGAGCTATTGGAAGATTGGACGCAGGTCAAAGTCAGACACAGGTAGCCAGATGGCTAATTGTGAGTCCTTATGTTGTTCATAGGCTTTGGCAACAATTTCAAACCACTGGTTCGGCCTCCAGACGGTTCAACCAAGGACGGGCAAGAGCTACGACAAGCACCGATGACCAATATTTGCGGTTATGTGCACGAACGAATAGAACAGCAACCCCCTCTCATCTTAGAGTCTCCCTTGCGGCAGCCACTGGAAGGTTGGTATCAACGTCTTCATGAAGGTGTTCTTGATGCGAGGCGACCAGCCATTTGTGTTCTCACCTCACGTCATCGGAGGAAACGTTTCAGGTGGGTACGTCAACATGTCCACTGGACGGTTAACCAATGGAGGCGTGTCCTCTTCACGGATGAGTCTTGGTTTAGCCTCCAAAGCGATAGTAGGTGTTGTTTGATTTGGAAAGAACAGGGAACACGCTATCATCCATCAAACATTCCTGAAAGAGATTCATACGGAGGAGTCAGTTTCTGTGTTTGGGTTGGTATCTCTTTGAGTGGATGCACAGACCTCCATGCCTTTTCACGTGGAATTGTGATTGCTCACGTCTATAGAGATGACATTCTTGATGCTTATGTGTGTTCTTATGCTGGCGCAATAGGTAATGATTTCCTGTTACAAGACGATAACGCTAGACCGCACAGGGCTCGCATCGTGGAAGATTATCTTCAGAATCAAACAATTCAGCGCATGGTGTGGCCAGCTTGATCATCTGACTTGAATCCCATCGAATATGTTTGTTATGCTTTAGGAAGATGTGTTGCTGCTCTCAATGCCCCTCCTTAGACACCTGGCCCGCTTACAACTGCTTTACAAAAGCAATGGCTCGCACTTCCTAGAAAACTTATCGATCACATAACTGACAGTATCACAAATCGCTGCATGTACTGTATTGCTTCTATAGGTGATCATACCCCACATTAAAGGTACTTTTCTATACCAAACTGACACATTTATTTTGTTTATTTTATAATTGTGTTAATTTGTGAAACACCACAATCGTCTGGTAATTTCTTTTAATGTTATTTTATACCTTACTATATGTTGTATATTGTGGCTCAGTTTTTTAAAAATCTACATGTAATATTTTAAGTAATCGCTATTTGTGTTGTTTTTACTTAACTTATGGAGACCAGTGTATTAGAGTTGAAAGTAGAAGTAATTGTAACAATCTAATTTAAATTGTAACATGTCTTTCATTATTTTAGTCGCCTTTTAAGTAAAACAATGAACTTTTTAAAGTTCATATTACATATCTTCAAAATCACTTTTCTCAAAATTGTGGGATAGTCCACTCTCAACGCTGGTTCTCAACGCCTCAATTAACGATACTGGGAAAGGGAAAATAGAGAAAATGTGTTCTGATGGGGAATAATTGATACATAAATTTGATTAGTCGGATGTGCCAATCCCAAAACTTTCTTCTATCTCATAATTATTAATACTTCAAAATTCGTTAGCACAGTGCTAAAATTAAATGGCAATCTATGCCTTCATGGAGGGTTCTAAAGATATGAAATTCCGTGCATTAGTTCTTGAGATATGACTATACCTAAAATCGTGTAAATCATGCAAGATGGAACATATCAGTGCCACCTATTGGGGATTTACACCAAAACCTAATCAGCAAAAACTTATGTCAGTGCTAACTGAATCTGAAGTTTGGTGAAATTCCGTGCATTGGTTTTTAAGATAGAGCTATTGCGGAAATTGGAAAAACGCAGCATAGCAGCGCTGCATGTTAAGCGATTTCGACCAAAACTAATCAACACCTGTTTATATCCAGGGCTAACAGAATCTAAAGTTTTGTGAAATTCTGTGAGTTAGTTCTTGAGATAGAGCGCCCACAAAAGATTTGTCATATGCAGACTCACAGACAGACATTTTCTAAAAACCATCAAATCGTGTTCAGGACCTTCTAAAACGTATAAATCCATCGAAAACTGGAGGCTGAAATTTTTCACGAATTCATTTTTTTTTTCTTGTAAAGATAGAAGAAAGAGATAATGGTGAGAATCTTGAAATGTTTCTTGTTACTTTCTTCTATCTTTACAAGAAGAAAGTATTGGATCGTGAAAAATTTCTACTTCCGGTTTTTGACGGATTTACATATTTTAGGGGTTAGAAATTCCGAAAAACATGTATGCTTTGACAAAATGTCTGTCTGTGAATCTGTGAGTTTGTCTGTCTGTATGTGACACAGATTTTGTGGGCGCTCTATCTCAAGAACTAATGCACGGAATTAATAAAAATTTATATTCAGTTAGTCCCTGATGTAAATTGGTGCTGATTAGTTTTTGGTGCAAATCGCTCAACAGGTGGCGCTGCTATGCAGCATTTTCACGATTTCTCCGATAACTCTATCTCAAGAACTAATGCACGAATTTTTATCAAACTTCAGATTCAGGGTACCTTGATAAATATTGGTGCTAATTATGCTTTGTTGTAAATCGCTCAAGAGGTGGCGCTGCTATGCAGCATTTTTCACGATTTCTCCAATAACTCTATCTCAAAAACTAACGCACGGATTTTCATCAAACTTCTGATTCAGTTAGACGTTGACATAAGTTGTTGCTGAACAGGTTTTAGCGTAAATCACCTAACGGGTGTTGTGCTATACTGCATTTTGCAGGATTTACAGCTGTATTTTGCTGGATTTAGCGATAGTGATATCTCAAGAACTAATGCACGGACTTTCATATCTTTAGAATCCTCATGATAGTCATAGATTGCCATTTACTTTTGGCACTGTGATAGCGAATTTTGAAGTATCAACATGTATGAGATAAAAGAAAGTTTTAAGATTGGCACATCCGATTAGTGTAATGTGTTAGTCATACGTCAAAAGCCTTTCCACCAACTCATAATAAGTTTAAAATAAATAAGAAAAATCATGCATACATAACAGATTATGAAACACTTTCCAACACTCCCTGAAAGCTTTAACGAAACTTCGCTACTTGAGGAAATAAGGTAAATAAGATAAATAAGTAAACATTTAAAAATCTGACTTCAGTAGTTACCGCCCATAGCCAAATATGTATTCCAATTCTTTTCAACAGCCCTGTATTCGATCTGTATGTTGATATATATACTATATAATGGGAAATTTTATTTTAGCAAGAAAATGCATAACAGGTTGAAATTCATCTTTCAGCAATTTATACTAATAGATAGAAACATACTTAAATACTTTTGTACAGCCCTTTAGTTTACCTAGTACCTTTATTACATGCCACTTTTTAGCTAAAATTTAATGCAAACTAAAACACGCTTAAAACTACTGAAATTACATTTCCAGAAATAATTACCCATAGACGGCCATGTATCCAACTCTTTGCGTGGCCCTGTATATCATTTTATCTATATTATAAAAATATTTGTTAGTACACTAAATTCAGTTCAGCGTAAAAATGCATAACACCTTTAAAACCCACTTTTAAGCAATTTATGCTCATACTCAGTAACCTTTACGAATTCATTTCTGTAGCACTGTATATGAACTATAGCATTTATACGCACTTTATAGTATGCATAAATATAGTGAACGAGTAGGTAAGTGTGACCACAGATCGCACAGAGGGTTTCGTTTAATATTCCTTTCGAAACAACTTTATCCTTTTGAAAAATCTGTTAGTTCCACATTTCGCAACCAGGGGCACACTCTATTCTAAACAAACCTCTATCCAACGAAACACCGTTTTATATACTATCCGTAGATATATTAGTCTAGCGGATTGGGCCAATAGCACGAGATAAGTAGGCGCCCCTGGCGGTAAAAAGTGGAACTAAAATATGTAAGGCTATGGTGCGTAATATGGAAGAATGGTCAAAGGGGTGTTGGCAAAAGTTGGAAAAGTACTCCACGGGTGAAAAGGGCGGAGGTTAGAAAAATTGCTTAAAATACACAAGTTAGAGCCCGGAGGAGTAAATAATATAAGACTTTTTGGAAATTTTATGATTTGCCGTCTGGTCTGAGGTATTCAGCTCCACGTATGCAAAAATCCATGTCTCTAACTTAATTAGGGCTCTCTTAGAAAGAATTGCTTAAAATACATATGTGGTAGCTCAAAGGCTTAAACATAAGACTTTTTCAAGATTTTATGATTTGTCGCCTGGCCCCACGTGTTCTGTTATAAGTATGCAAAGTTTCAAATCTCCAATTTAATAAGGGGCTCAGTTAGAAAGAATTGCTTAAAATACGCATGTGGGAGCCCAAAGGGTTAAATATATGACTTTTTCAAACTTTTATGGTTTTGTCATTTGATGTGAGGCGTTCAGCTATAAGTATGCAAAATTTCATGCCTCCAACCAAATTAGGGCTCACTTAGAAAGAATTGTTTAAAATACACATGCAGGAGCCCAAAGGGTTAAATGTACGACTTTTTCAAATTTTTATGATTAGTCGTATGATGTGTGGTGTTCAGCTATATGTATGCAAAATTTCAAGTCTCCAACATGTATAGTTTCTGAGAAAGGGCTATGTGACAGACGGACAGGCAGATAGACAGACAGACAGAAGAGCGAAACGAATAAGGTTTCGCCAGATGAACGAAACCCTAAAAAAGCGCATATCATAATTAACTAGTTGGATGTGCCAATCCCAAAACTTTCTTCTATCTTATACATCTTAATATTTCAAAAACTAGTTACACATGTTAATACTTTAATATTATTAGTTCATTACTATACCAACTTTGATTTTCATCTTAAATTTCTGCTTCAGTCAATTAAATGAACTAAAAACGAGTTAATTTATATCATGATATTTGTTAAAATTAATAGTTTTTCCTTATTCTGTTGTTATCAGATGTTTGTGAATAGCCGGCTTAGCAGGAAGTGAGTTCCCGCCTTTGCACGAGTCGCCGATGGACAATAGAACTACGAAAAATCAAGAAAAGTATACAAAAATCGCCATCACAGAGCCCCATTACCGCGCGATATTTCCAAATTCAAGGAGGACTTGTTGGCCAAAGCCAAAAACATGCACAAAAAATTTGGTTCAATTGTATGCATATTTTATACAATTATCGATTGTACAATAAAGAAAATGATACAGACATCGTAATTATAGCCCACCCTTCCAGCGGAATTTTTCCAAATTCAGGGAGGACCTTCATGCCATGAACAAAAAGAAGCACAAAAAATTTGGCTCAATTCTCTGCATAACTTCATACACTTTTCGATGGTATAATATTCAAAATGGCACGAAAATCGCTATTACAGCGCCCCCTACCCGCAATTTTTTTCCAAATTAAGGAAGGACCTGCTTGCCATAGCCAAGAACTTAAAATAAAAATTTGGTTCAATTCTATGCATAACTTCATACACTTTTCGATGGTACAATATGCAAAATCGCTATTACAGCGGCCCCTAGTGGCAAATTTTTTCCAAATTCAGGGAGGTGCTACTTGTCATAGCCATAAACTTAAAATAAAAATTTGGTTCAATTCTATGCATAACTTCATACACTTTTGGATGGTACAATATTCAAAATCTCTGTTACAGCGCCCCCTACCGGCGAATGTTTTCCAAATTCAGGGAAGACCTACCTGCCATGGCCAAAAACTTAAAATAAAAATTTGGTTCAATTCTATGCATAACTTCATACACTTTTTGATGGTACAATATTCAAAATCGCACAAAATCGCTGTTAAAGCGCCCTCTGCCGGCGAATTTTTTCGAAATTCAGAGAGGACCTACCTGCCATATCCAAAAACTTAAAATAAAAATTTGGTTCAATTCTATGCATAACTTCATATACTTTTGGATGGTACAATACTCAAAATCGCACAAAAATCGCTGTTACAGCGCCCTCTACCGGCGAATTTTTTTCAAATTCAGGGAGGACCTACCTGCCATATCCAAAAACTTAAAATAAAAATTTGGTTCAATTCTATGCATAACTTCATATACTTTTGGATAGTACAATATTCAAAATCGCACAAAAATCGCTGTTACAGCGCCCCCTACCGGCGAATTTTTTCCAAATTCAGGGAGGACTTACCTGCCATATCCAAAAACTTAAAATAAAAATTTGGTTCAATTCTATGCATAACTTCATATACTTTTGTATGGTACAATATTCAAAATCGCACAAAAATCGCTATATCAGCGCCCCCTACCAGCGAATTTTTTCCAAATTCAGGGAGGATCTGCTTGCCATAGCCAAAAACCTAACATAAAAATTTGGTTTAATTCTATGCATAACTTCATACACTTTTTGATGGTACAATGGCGACAGACACACGGACAGACGGACACACGGACAGACGAACACACGGACACATGGACACACGGACACACGGACAGACAGACATTTTCTATAAACATGTTTTTTGGGATCTCTGACCCCTAAAACATGTAAATCCGTCGAAAAAAATTTCGATTACAATACTTTCTTCTATTGAAGATAGAAGAAATAAAAGTAAAAATGCATTTCGAGCAATCATTACTAATATAGAGTAATTCGGATACAATATAGTATCTGAAATCTTTTCAAATGCACCGCAAACAATTTCCCCTATACCATTATGAACGGTATTCTTTTGAGTGGCCCTGTAAATGAACAATAACTATTCTTTGCACCGCATATTCAACAGAATGCATATTTTAGTGGACTTCATAAATGAATATCAATTTTACTATATTTGAAAGAATGTAACACCATTAAAAATCATTTGAAAAGATTTTTTTTCCCATTGGCCGTAATGTAACGGAAAAATTTTGACTGTCCCTGTATATGAACTAAACATGCTACAAACTTCATTTGAAATAGGGAACGCGCTGTGGTAGAGGTTACTAACATCCAAAAATTTCAGAACGATCCGAGCATATTTACGAGAGTTAGAGCGTGGACAGACGGCCAGACGGACAGACAAACCGAAGTCATAAACACTTTTCAACTTTGTTGGAAATTAAAAATGAGTTAGTGTGATGAAAGTGTTAAAAATGAATTATAAAATATGTAAATGTTATCAAGTTTAATGTTAAAGGCAAATCTTTCTTCGAGATATTTTGGGATGATGGAAATGCTGGCCGTATAACATTTTTCTTTAACACTGAGGGAAGTTGGAAAAGTACAAAAATGGTTTTATATAAGTACATAAGCTTTTATAGTTCTTCAAAAATAGAATTTATCAGCGTATTGAAAAAAATATATATATTATTTAACATTTCAAATAGTTTCATTTAAGTATCAATAGTTTCAGTAAGTCATCATTCAAGTAATTTTCAAAACGACGATTATTCATAGCTGTTTTTAATCCTGGAAATTTTTGAGCAATTTCCAAAATACTGGAAAATATATTCTATTGTGGTTTACTGTCATGGGGAGTAAACGTATACATATTTAGGAGTTTAGGCATATCAAGAAACGTATAAAATATTTATTATAGAGTTAATCACACATGTGGGTGAGATTCTTAATGCTTTTAAATGTAAATGTAAATGTAATTCCGTTTCTTAAATTGTTTTAGTCCTCAAGTTTGACATAGAACGTAGAGTAGAGTTCATAACGACGATTATTGACAGCTGTTTGTAATTCAGAAAATATATGAATGATTAAAAAAAATATTCGAAAATATATCCTATGGTGGCTATCGTGAGTAAACGTATATTTAGGAGTTTAGGCATATCAAGAAACATATACAACTTTTATTTTCAGAACTAGTCACTTTTATTTTAAATTTTCAATGCTTTTAAAGAATTTCAGATTGGAAGACTTCGGTAATTTCAAAAGTCTTAATAATATTTGTCGCGTGTCATTTTGAATGATCAAAATATTGCTTCTCAATAAAAAATCATAAATGGAACTATAAAACACATCGTTTTAAAGTGATCTAATATATAAAAAAGAAAATTTGTCTGTCTGTAATTCTATACAAATCCACAGTTTGGAAGCCAGAATTGTGAAATGTTACATAAAATTCTTACCACAACAATTGCTTTTCTATTGCAAGATTTTCACGTAAAAAATAAAAAATAAATAAATAGTTTGACGAATTAAAAAAAAAGTGAATGTTACGTCATAACTTTTCTATTGCAAGATTTCCACGTGAAAAATGAAAATGAAATAAATAGTTTAACGAAAAAAAAAAAATTGAGCTTGAAAAAACATATTGAAACATGATAAAAACCCGACTATGGAAATATTGGCATATTTTAACTTTTTGAGGTTCTCTGAATTTGTTTTCACCATTTTAAAATCTATTCCATATATATACGTTTTTGTATGTGTGTATATTAGAATTTCCACATAGGTTTAGGCCCTTAGAGCTCATTCTTGGTGAAGAACTGAAATACAGATTTCAGATTTTTTAAAAATAAAATTAATAAAATAATTGACATTTTTCTTTAATCATGAAAAAAAATATTTAAATAACAAAATACTCTGAAACAACATTTTATCAAAAAGTTTTAATCTCGGTCTCAATCCTAGTAGTAAGGAAGTCCTAATACTAAATAAGTAGGTAATCTGTCGTCCAGATTAAATAAATAAAAAAAAAAACAGTGAAAATTACGTAAATTAACACTTTCAAAATTGATTTTTCAAAACAAACATTCTTAAAACTCCAGGCAACGCCGGATACTTTAGATAGTTTAAAATAAATTGAAAAATTTTATTTTCGATATCTCAATTATTCGTATATAATTTCATATTTTTTATGAAATCTCTTTTTATATTTCTTTTATATAACTTTTTATATCGTGGTTATAATAGATGTTTCAAATGAACATTAATAAAGAAAATATATTTTATTTATACCAATCACCCTAAACTGCTATAATATGCAAAGAAAATAAATGACAGTTAGCATTTTATGATCTAACATACTCTTAAGTTTTCAAATTTATCATAATTTTCAGGAACATTTATAGCCAATCAATGCTTATAAATTTCGAAACTTTACATTAATATATCTTGAACTTCGTACTGAAGGACATTTGAACAGCAGCCAGAGATCAATATCTTGTCGTCACGCAAGAAGTCCTTTTGGAGGATCAAAATATTGTTTCCAGGGAAAATCATAAATAAAACTTCAAAATTCACTCAATACTTCTTTTAAAGTAATCCAGATTAAATTGATACATTTCAACTTTTTATCCGATGAAATCATTTTCTAATTGCTTCCAGATTTTATTTTTCTATCATGTTTTATTTTAATCCTTTGTGTACTGAATTATGAATTCATGAAAATTTTATCTTCTAAAGCATTTTTCGTGAATTGTTTAAACTAAATTAGAAGATTTACATAATCATTTAATAAATTTGAGAAAGATTTTAGAAAGATTGGAGGATTTTGAAGAATTAATTACATTTAAATTTATAGGGATTTTGTGTAATATTTATAACACCACTTTCCGAATTGAAAAATCCCACCCCCTCCCCCAGCGCCAAGAAAGCTGAAAAGATGCAAAGACAAAATAAATTATACTTTTAAAAATATTTTTGTTTTGTGTAACAAATAATGCTTTTGGAACAAGGTAAAGTAATGTCTCTATAACTCATTCTAAGCTGTATTACAACTAATAGATGTATTAAATGAATTTTATAACAAGTTATTTTAATGGCACTTATAAGTACCGTCAGTAGATAAAGGGTTAATGAAATACAGTGACACATCGGATAACGAGGATAATTCAAAATAAAGACACATAACCTTGCTTAATGGCACACAAAACACGAACTTCAATAAGCTAAAAGTTAAATTATACGTTTCGATTTGTTTCTACAGCCGTCTTCAGGAAAAATATGATGGTTAAATGGCTAAAAGCCCAGAGATGTAGGCTTCCTGTGCGAGAGATAATTTGTCGAACATTGACTAAAGATATGAAAATAAAAATATAGTGGTGCCATCCAGCCATATTCTTTAGATGATGAAGCATTCGCTAGGCGAAATACCACTGTATTATCTATATTTCAGTTTTTTACTCGACTGACAAGAAGGGTTACGTGTTTCACGTGTATCTGGGTATGTGGATTTCTTTATATCCTCGAAACAACCCAACCGCTGGATGGATTTTAATGAATGAGGTCTCTATCGATTCGTCTTAACCGTCCGATGGTTATAATCATTGGATAGGTCTTTCGAAATGAAGACGATGTTTCATTGACTATTTTACAGTCAGAAGCTCCGTTTAAATATTACACAACCTGAAAGTTGTGTAGGTAGAATCTCTAGCTTTACTGCAACTCTAATCATCATAGACATCTATAGGCTTCATCAAAACAGTGTTTATAGGTAGGAACTAACAATTATTAAACGTAACTTAAAAGTCATCAATACAAGTAAATAAAAAAATAAGTAAGTAATATAAAAAATAGTTTCACATTGATGAGAAATAATTAATTAGTTCGCTTTTTACGCAGTCGGGTTTTTTTATTTTTTAAATTTAATTTTTACTTGTTTAATACATTGTTATAGGCTCTTTAGAAAAAGATCTTCGTTAGCTGCAATAAACAGAAAATTGCATACTTCTCATAAATATTGTTATTGTATAGTACGCGATGTCACCTTTGAAAAATATCTGCCTTTGGGACGTCTCCAGCCCTTTTAATTTTACAAAATTTAAGAAGTTCATTTTACCAATAACGGCTGTTAAACTGCTCAAATGATAAATAAAAATTTGACATGAAAAATTTATTCAGTATCGACATCTCTTGAGAATTTTATGAACATTTTATATTAACTGCTGTTTTGGAAAATAACAGCCTATAAATAAAATAGTCTTTTAAAGACATCTGACACATAGAGGCTGTATAAGTATAATTGATTTTTTGTTATGTTGAAGATACGCAACGCGGTGATACAAACGGTTAAATAGCAGAATTTCCGAAGAAACTTTCTGTGGTAATTTTTTATAACATTTGTAATAGAAATAACCTTCGGAGTGAGTTTATACAAAATTTTAAAGAGAAATCTCAAAGAAGATTACAGCTTGAAAAAACTGATACTAAGAAAACCGAACCGAGTTGATACACTGTATTTAGGATACTTAAAAATAATATTAAGACATTTTATTTAGCAACCTTTCGTCTTATCTATACGTTGAAGCTGTCAAAAGTCATTACATACATTCATGAATAAAATTTGAAATGTACTCTTCAGTTTCGTGACAAACTTAATGAAAGTACAGGACCGTTAAAATGCCGACAAGTAGTCTATTCTTTTTTATTTAATGCAGTTATTTGATTTTGCTTTCAATCGTGCCACGGAATGACAGATGATGTTAATTATAAAATAATGTTGCTGATATTTAAAAACTTTGAACAGGATATCTGTCAAACTTTCGGACAATAAGCAATAGAAATAGATGTTTATTTTCTATCCACGTTTATTATTATTAGCATCTTAATAGATAGTAAAGTAATAAGGTGTTGTTTATGACGGCCAATTATCAACACGAAGGATATGGGCCCAAAGAGGGAGAGGGCCCTCCGTGAGGGTCTTTCTAAGGGAATCTAACCCGTATTTACGCAAGGAAATCCAAGGTTCGAAGAAAACCACGGAAAACTACGCATGATTAGGCCGACGGGCGCGATTGGGTTCGAACCCAGCACCTGCTGTCTATCAGTAAGATAATACGGAGTGATACCTTTATGAACACGGTAAAAAATTAAATTGTACGGGGCTTAATGTAGGTGTAGTGCGGATTGAAATTACTTCACATATATGTTAAAATGTCAAGTAGTTTTTTGTTTATTATTTAATGCAGTTATCTGATTTTGCTTTCAATCGTGTCACGGAATGAGATGATGTTAATCATAAAATATTGTTGCTGGCATTTTAAAAATTTGAATAGGATATCTGCCAAATTGTCGGACAATAAGCAATATAAATAGACGCGTAATTGCTATAAAAGTTAATTATTGTTAGCATCTTAATAGATAGTAAAATAATATGTAACGTGGCCTTTATGAACATGAAAAAAAATTAAATTATACTCGGTTGACAGTAGGTGTAATGTGGATTGAAATTTCTTGGTAACATAACACAACTGATTCTAATTTTATACAGAAAAATAATTCATAATTAATGCTAATAATATATCATTTGCTATTACATAAGTTAATTAATAATTTTATTGCATCTGACAAAAATCTTCTTTTAAATAAAGACCTAAGTGGAAGAAGATGTTACGTAACAAAAATTAGAATTCGAGAAAATGGAAGTGAATGTTTTTTGTTGTAATTTAGTTATTTATTTAATTTCTTCTTAGTAGCATATATTTGGATGTTAATAGGTGATACTAAACTCTCCTAGAAAAGAATATTTTTAATTTATTAAATATAAAAATATTAAATATTAAATGATACTGTCTCATATCTTCAATACTAACAAGGGAACCACTTTTGTTGCTGATCGCACCTATCACTGAGACCTGGCGCATTTTAAAGCCCTATGTTACAAAGTTTGAGAATCGATAAATTTTTTTTTTGTAGTTAAAATCATATTTTGTGATTTAACAGCAGCATAGCTTTCTGAAAATGGAATATTTGAAACCACTTATCGTACTTTTTACGTAGAAGTTTAAGAAAAGCGTTTAAAAATACAAATTTCTCAATAATAAGTATAAAATATTGAAAAGAGTTAAAAAATGCCTTCAAGAACCTACGAATTTGATTTTGAAAAATTACAACATTATATTCACATTTTTGGCGGAGAAACAGTTGGCGTTTTTTTTTTTAAAGTAGATCTTTCCACCAAGCCGAACGCCATAGCTGCTTGTCGTCTGTGAGCAGTTTCTTGGATTTCACTAGAAATTGTAATGCCCGACCTAATTAGGCACAGTAAATTTTTTAACTTGTATAAAAATATTAATATACTTTATGATTACTTTTACCAAAAGACACAACATTTAATACAACAACATTTCATTTTAAACATTCTGAACTTTCCATCCGAAATCAAAAGAAATTAGTTTGCTTATTTTGCATTTCACTAAAAAAATAGTTTTCATTGATCTTGAAAGGTTTTAATAGAAGTATATTTACTATTTATACATTTATCGTCTGCAGAGAAAAAAACTAATTCTTGTTTCTTATGTTATGAATTGTCAAATAATTACTATTGTAATATGTCTTTTTCAAACGTTATTCGCAGTTCATTTATAAATTTTACTTTTGATAAATAAAATGACAATAGCAAGTTTTTTTTCTTTTTAAACAAAATTTCAAATTTTATTGTTGCGATTAATGCAATGTAAGCAGAAACTTCAACATAAATGTAATTACTCATTATAACTATTTAAGTTTTATTGGATGTTTCGCAAATTTTCTTATTATTGTTATTTGTAAAAGTATTTTGCACCAATGATATGTATACACGAAAGTAGGGTAAAACTAATAGTTCCCCGATCCGGATCCGAATGGATCCATGCCGTCCTTCAGAGGAGATCGCATAGCGATCCCCCGTCCCCCAAGGCACCAGGTGACACCCAGTCGCTACGACAACAATCCGCCAGTCGAAATACAGCTGAGCTAGGGACACACAAGGCCAAATCACAACCTAGAACTTCGCAAAGTCTCTGCTGCGACCTGATTTTGTTCGCCCCGCGGACTGTTATGGCGAGTTCGATACTCAAGAAAACGCCTGCACCAGGGGTGACGCTGCACGCACTGTTTACATACTGGAAAGTAGGGTAAAACAATATAACTCATTAGCTTCTTCAAGCCCGAATTCCCAACGGAATTTAATATAACTTTCCTTACTGCAATTATCATTCGTATCATAATATCATTTTAAATATTTGATTGGTTCGTCACATTTTTATTAATAAAGAAGTATTTTATAAAAAGTCGAATCATCTGGTCTTACCCAACCTATGGTGTTAAACCACATGGACACATTAATCTTACAGGGAATAAAAAACTTCAGATTTTGTTTTACGAACAGATTATATTTTATTATAACTTTAACTAAGGAACTAAACGTATAACGTTTAAGTTATGAGTCTTAATGATTTAATATTTAAAGAGAACAGGGCAATTATCTTCTTTACAATTTGAGAAATTGCAGAAAAGAAGTTTAATTGTTTATCATATTCATAAAAATCGTAATCACTCTTGCCCATGCAGTTTTAACTGGTTTTTATTCAAACGTTGTTTATGGGCTATTCAATTATTTTTTTTCCAATGTTCTTTTTTATCTCTCGTAGAATATACGGTTTTAGCCCATTAGAATGAGGATCGGAAATCAAGTCATAAAATTATATCTATAGATGCTAGCAAGAGTTTCATTCTGAGAAATAAATCCTTATTAAACATGCTACACACAATGATATAAAAAGTTAATAATTTTAAATGTGCTCTTTTTACCTGGCTTAACGGTTTTGCCCTATATTTCCCCTCTCGAAAAAGGATCTTATATATTAAAAGCGTAAAAAATAGCAACGTTAAAAGCACCAAACCTTCCTGGAAGGTATGCTATATGCTACCGAAACCGGTATGCTTAAAATTTAAAATTTTGGTGCTTTTAACGTTGCTATTTTTTACGCTTTGCACCAAGCTCCTACTTGATAATTATGGATCTTATATATGTTCATAAAATTGGGACTACATACAGGGTTTTTAATGCATACATACGGGGACTACATACAGGGACAAGACGTTTTTATTTCAAGTTAATTTCTATACTAGTTTAATTTCTAGTATTTCTAGTATTTCTAGTAATTTCTAGTTTAATTTCTAGTATTTCTAGTATTTCTAGTAATTTCTAGTTTAATTTCTATGTAAGAAAATTATAATTTATTTTAATATTTCCCTAAACATATCTCACACAGTGATGTGATATAAGTTTCATTAGTTTTCATATTTAATGCACTAAAACATTAGTAATAAAGTAATACACACATACAATCAATTTAAGTATTTTACTAGCAATACCTAACAATAACTTGGAATGTTAGAGAGATATTCTTTCATGGTATTCATGAAGGTTCCATTTATTTTCAAAAGAATATATGTATTTATCTTTCTTTTTAAAAACAGCATTTATAACACGGGAACAAAAGCAACAGCAAGAGTCATTGTTTTATCTGATCTTAGAATAGTTCGTCTCAAAAGTTTCTTTATAATACAAATTATTCATAACCCTTACATTCGAGATATTTTATTAGCTCTTACAGTCTTACAAGATTTATGATCAAGATTATTTTAATGAGCTTCGATTAATGAAATCTGCTCATACTTTCTGTCTTACGTGCTCATTTTCAGCTCTCATTCATTTGTTTCGGCTATAAGATGAAACGAGTGAAAAGATTTCAAAAGTATTAGGATTAAAGTACGCGAAGTATTTTCTTTCAAGTCATTTGTTATCGAACTTTGACGTCTTTTCTTAAATCTGTTATGTCTGCATAGAGAGTACCATTATATTAGGATTTTTGAGAAAGTTTGAAAATTTTAATTTGTAGAATATATATATAAAAAAAAAGTTTTCTATAAATAAAAGTATATATTTTTTCCCAATACGCTTTATGCAAATAGTAAACGGTTTTTTAAAAGTATAAACAAGAGAATGATCAAAACGCTGGTACTTACGATATTTGGAGATGAAATCTATCATTTTTCCGATAGCAAACTATATAAACAGCCATTGAATGTGTATCCATATTTATTATTATAATTTTAATTGGTTATAAAATAAAAGGAGTGTGGCTTTTAAGAATAGAATTCGGGAAAAAATAACCCAGACTGACAATAGGTGTAGTTCAGATTCAAATTATTTCAAAACTTAATTGTATTCATGCTGCTTTCGGAACGAAAAATACATCATAATTACTGTTTAATAGAGTGTATAAATAAACTGGAAATGGCAAGCCATGTTCTTTCAAACAAAATTAAATACAAACTATCAATGTTTATTTTACTGGCCTTTAAAATGCAGGTGGATATTTCTCATAAATGCATTTGTTATTCATAACTTATTATTCATAATTTATTATCATCATTTATTTAATATTTATTTACATTTATTTATTTTATTACTACTATTTAAGACTAGTTACGTGCTTCTTAAAATTTCTCTTCTATGTAACAGCGACTTATACAGGATGTTCAAATTACCCTATTCAGAGCTAGTAACAACCATAACCATTTATCAGAACAATGTGAAACTTCATGTAGTAATAAGGGAATGTAGGAAACATTCAGAGAAAAATCGAAATGTGATCACCCGGGACCGCATTACTGCAAAAACCCGTAATACACATTTTTTCCAGCCTCACACAGTAGCTGTAAAAAAAATTACAAACCCTTCCACACATGTTGTATTAAGGCTGTTCTGAGAATACATTTTACCCAAGAAAGTGTCATCAGTTGTCACTTTCGCTATGTGTGGCCCCACCGAACAATGACTCTGACCAGTTATCTTTATCAGTAACGACTCAAGAACTTTACCTGGTCTTAAGAGCCTACACTGGTCACTCAAAAAGACCCGGATGATAATGTTAATCCTATGGGGAAGTTATTTTCAAATATCTCGTTTGAATTTTGATATTTTCGAATTATTATTATTATTATTATTATTATTATTATTATTATTTTTTTTTTTTTTTTTTTTTTTTTTTTTTTTTTTTTGCATAGGATAGCTGAGGACGATCTACAACCGGGCTAGTTTTTACTTTTTCGATTTTGGTAATAGTTTTTTTTTTTTTAAATTAGGATAGTTTCAATTTCAGAACAGGTTCAAACCGGTTCCGAAAGTAAAAGTAATTAAAAAATATATATGAAACCAAAATCAAAAAAGTACAAACTAGCCCGGTTGTAGATCGTCCTCAGCTATCCTATGCAAAAGAAAAAAAAAATATTCGAAAATATCAAAATTCAAGCGAGATATTTGAAAATAACTTCCCCATATGATTAACATTATCATCCGGGTCTTTTGAGTGACTAGTGTGGGATCTAGAACAGAGATTGGCGGCAAGTGCGCTCAACATTTCCAAGCACTATCTAATGAACTATGCAACATGCCAAGCTGCAATTTTATAGTGTAATAGACAATGATGGCCATCATGTGGAACATGTTTTACTGTATTGAAAATTGTACAAAAAGTGTAATTTATTAATGAGACGCCCTCTGGTGGCCATATTTGGAACTATTTTTTCCACTTAATGTTTTTTTTTTCATTCTGTTTTTAAGTTATCCACAAAGTTTCACACTTTTTTTATTTACGTCTGTAGGCAGTTCTGAATAGGGGAATTTTAATTAAGGACAACCAGTGTATTGTGCAATCAAGGTAGTTTTGTTTAGAATACTAAAGAAACATTTCTATTTCAAGTCTAATGTCTATAAAATTACTTAAGAAAACTGTTTTAATACTTCTTTAAAGATATTGCAGCTAATGGTCTAAAAATAATACAAAGCTTCATTATGGATGATACACGTAATACCTTAAAAAGTTTGTAATAAAGTAATGCACGCATGCAATCTACATACGAATTTTACTAACAATAGCTTACAATAGCTTTGAATATGAGAGAGATGTCCTTTCATAGGATTTAGCAAAGTTTCATTATACTTATTCGATTTATCTTCATAAGAACACATTTGTTCATCTTTCTTTTTAAAAAGGGCATTTATAGCATCAGAACTAAAGCAACAGCGAAGGTCATTGTTTTATGTGATCTTAGAATAGTTCGTCAGATAAGTTTCTTTATAATGCAAATAATTATTTTACACTTGAGATATTCTGTTAGCTGTCACAGTCTTATGAGATTTAAGATCAAGATTATTTTAATGAGCTCCGATGAATGAAACCTGCTCAGAATTTCTATAGTAGGCGCTCATTTTCTGCTCCCGTTCATTCCTTCGTTTCAACTACAAGATGAAACGAGTGAAAATATTTAAAAAGTATAACGATTAAAATATACGTGAAGACTTTGCAAATATTTTTCTTTGTAGTCTTTTGTTATCGATTTTAAGTGTGCTCTTTTTATTTGTTGCAGCGTCTGTATCGAAAACGCCTGAGATACATTAATGTTTGAAAAATCTTCAAAATACTAATTCGAACATTAACAAAAATAAATAAATAAATAAATAAATAAGATTCCATGTTTGTTGGGCACTATTATTTTCGAAGCTCTTTTTAACGCATCGTAAATTTAGTTTCTTTTTAAAGAAGAAATAAAAGTAAAAGTAAATGGTAAACATGAGCAATTGCGAATCAAAATTTGCAAAGTAAGATTATGATGAGCTGAAAAATATCACCTTTTTCAGATAGGCTGTAATTTTTTAGAGTGACGATATTCTCTATCAAAAAGCCTATGCATAAACTATTTAATTACTTTGAAGTCCTTTTACTCCAAATAACGTTTTTGGGCATAACGCGCAGGATATCTCAAAACCTTCTGAATTTTTTTTTTCACGAAATTTTCAAACCATATATTTCATGTTTGTCTGTAAAAAGTGAACATAAAATTTTATTTTCATTGTTCAAAAAATTATTTTTTAGGTGATTATACTGTTGAAAATTTCAAAATTTTGCATTAGCTAAATACAACTTTGTATTAAAAATATGAAACTTTAAATACATATTTAGGTTCAGGGTAATTACTACAGTCTGAGGTATAATTAGGCATGAAAATTTTCATTCTAGTTACAAAATTTATTTTGTAATCCTGCGCGCAAGCTGTTTTACCAATTTTCTGCTCGACAAATGTCCCACAGTTTGAAGGCGCCCTGCAAATACTAATTCTGCAACTTGCAATTTTTTGAATACATGAAATGAAAGAACATACTTATATCTTTCATCCCAATAAAAATTGTGTTTTTAAGTCAAACTCATTTTAAGATATTAAATGTTGAAAATGGTCTTTTTTTTTCATTTTTTCCAATTTTAAGAGTCCTGAGACACCTTAAAAAGAATAATTATAGTGCGAGAATAAAAAGCAAAAGCTGAGATCTCTTTATGTGATCTTCGCATAGTTCTTTACTCAAGTTTCTTTTAATGCAAATTATTCACAACCCTTATAAAATTTATGATCAAGATTACTTTTATGTGCTCAAAATTTTCAACGCAGTTCCAATTCTTATACCTTTGTTCAATCACTTTCTATACAAGAAGAAACGAGCTCGAAATTTTCAAAAGTATCTTTAAATTCGTGGAGATTTTGAAATCACCTTCTTTGAATTTATTTATAACTGAACTGAATTTCTTTTATTTTTTGTTGTTCTGAACGAAAGAAAAGACTAATGCTTTTTGCTTAGTAAGCTATTAACAGTAATATTTTATGAATTCAAATTCATATTTAAATATATTTTTTAAAACAAAGTTTAAATTACATAATGGAATTTATAGCTTTTATTAAAGAATTTCAATCCACAATCGGTAAAATAATAAAAAAAGAAAACAGTTTTTTCCTTCAAAATTTGAATAAAATGAATTTTTGAACCCGTCCCTATTATTTCAAATTTTTAAAATATCGATATTTTTACTTCAAAAGTTAACATTTTGTATTTACATTTAATAAAACCTTTAAAATATAAAAATAAGAATACTTTGTGAAGCAAATCCGTAAAAATATGAAACTTGTACAGACAACCGGCTTGTCAGTATAATTTCCAGTTGTTGTTTTTTTTAACAAAATAAATAAACAAATAAATAAATAAAATAAAAACTCAGTGATAAATGTCATAACATAGTGGAAATGGATTTGAAAATGTGTTTGGGAGATATCAGTGTTAAGCGGATCAATCTCCAAGAAACATACGTTTTTAATGTTTAATTTTTGAAAGATTAACTAACATCATGACAGTTTTTTTCCAGATAGCGCAAAATACATTTCTAAAACTGCATCTATAAATTACGTAGGTGTTGTATTCTTAACCATGATGTCAGAATACATGATGTTTTTTGGTAAATTATTTATAAATATTACACTCAAGTAAAATGATGCTGCTGGATTAAAATTTGTGCGATTAATATTACATGTTATTCTATTTAATTTTACTATTTTATAATTATTACCTGTTTTTAACTTGTTCTCATGGTGTGATGCTTATGTTTATGATTTTTTCATATTTATGTTTTATTAGAAAATCAACATTTTACACAGATAACACTTGCAACGTATTGCTATTTTTAAAATGACTAACACACACTCAAGTTTTTATTCTGCCATCTGTTGAGCTGTTGCGAAGCTGAGGTTTCCTTTACGTGGCGATAACTGAATTCATTGTGACAATAGCATGATAAAATGGGTCAAACTGTTCTACAATAAAGCATTTTGCGAATAAAGGATGCTAAGCATCTTGCAGTGATCCTGGATTGTATTCCCAGCATCAGTCACTAGGAACAAATGCAGATGGTAATTATTAGTAGATGATGTATAAACAAATGCTCTATCTAGGATATGTGAATATTTAGTCAACTGTTTCTAGGTAACACGTACGAGGGCAAGTCAGTAAGTAGGTCACAAAAGCCAATAATAAAAGGGGAAACAAAAATACATAGTTAAAAGGCATAGGCATGTTTATTTCTCTATATAATCATCCTTTACATTGATACATTTGTCCAATCTCTTTATGAGTTTTCTAATACCTGCTGCATAAAAGTCTTTGGACTGCACTCTCAGCCATCTGTGTACCTCACATTCAACGCCTGCATCAGTCAACTGTAAACTAAACCATGTTAGCATCCTGTTGCAATTGCTAATGCTGTCTATTGTTGTTCGCCTGTCAGCTATAACCATTTCCTTAACCTTCCGCACTGTTTCTTCTGTCGCAATCTCAATAGGACGACCACTTCGGTCTTGGTCAAAAACTTTTGAACGCCCCTGCTCATCTTGTACAACTGTTGTCTCAAAAATTCGAAATTGACATCTTACAGTTGGACAGTGTTGCCAACTATTGACATATTTGGGAACAATTTATTACTAATTTCCGACCTCTCATATAGGTTTGTGACCTACTTACTGACTTTCCTTCGTAGTACAGTTGAAAATGTGCATAACATGGACTAGATATTGGAAATATCTGTAGCTAAGGATATGATAATAGTGCTAATATAAAAGCATACAACCATAGGTGTAGAATAACTTCTAAAAAACCATTCGAGAACTTTATTTATATCACACGGACATGTCACAATCGCAGTTTAATTTTAAAGGACAAACCAAAGCATATTCATATGCAAAGACTTTCTTTGGAATTATGCATCATACTTCTAATTTTTATTGCATCATGTGCTAAAAAATAAACAGATTAGAAAGTTGATCGGTCTATAAAACGCTGTCTGAAACACGATGGTGACGATGAATGGAAAGAGTGGAAGCTGTACGCTAAAAAGCTACTTTGTAATACACTGGAAGACTTGCAGAAAACACTGATGATGCTCAAGCAAAATAATAATGCTCAAAAGTTAACCAGTCAAATGATAAATTACAAATTTCTGGCTTCATTAGTTTTTTGGCACTCCTTACCAGGGATGTAGTGGAGGGTATACGGTGGTACACGTCGTATACCTTCTGGATTTTTTTAAGGAACACCGTATACCCTCTATTTCTCATAAAAGATATGGCATATACTCTCTAGGGTATACCCTCTATTTTGAGCGTATACCCTCTGTCTTGAGCTTATATCCTCTGCCTAGAGCGTATATCCTCTGGGTTTTTTACGACTACTCCACTGCTCCTTACACTGTCAAGTAAATTACGTTAGTAAAGAGCTTCAAAGTGATATACCCGGGATCATGCTAGAGGACTTTTTTAATTCCAAAATTTTTGGGTTACACAGGGGTAAACGTAATGGTAAAGGCCTGGTTAACTTGAAAGATGTTGTACTTGTATTCGAGATTCGGAATGAGCGCTTACGCAAAACGAAAATTGATTATAAATCTATAAACGAATCTTTGGCAAACCATAAAACAGCATTTTGAGTGTAATGCTTAATCAAGTGGAAGATAAACTGGGAATTTAAGGACGGGTCGAGGATACCATAAGAAAATGTACAGCAGATCTATCTGAAAGTGGAATTGATTGGATCTTACCTTAAATAAGGATCACAAAACTGTCTGATGTACACTGTCAAAAATTTTGCAGCATTCTGGCAGGTCATTCGACTGTTTTTTGAAAAAACGGTTTCATAACGATAATTTAACTATATTCTGACCATAAAATGGACAATAATATGGTTATAATAGTGTTAAAATTACAGTTGTGTAACCGTTTTCGGAAAAAACGGTCAAATGACCTGCCAGAATGCTGCAAATTTTTAACAGTGTAGTTGGCGACATAAATTGTGGGGAAATAAAAGCACTAGAGTAAATTTTACCATCAAAGATTCAAAATACCATACAAATGTTGTCTTTGCTTGCAACAATATATCTACCACATTTCGAGTTTTTTTTTTTTTTATTTCTATTTGGATTTTCTTGTTATTTTAAATGTCTGTAGCATTTGAAATAGGAAGTTTCCCTTATATCGACACTTAGTTGAGATCACCAATTAAGCAATAATGTTTGAAGTGTTGGTTGATTATGTTCGTTTAATCGTTAGTTAGTAGCAATTTTTAAACTTCGACAAAATTCTAGAAGAATTTTCAGAATAAAAGCAAGAAAACAAAGTTTCTCAAATAAAATGCAATAATAATGGCTCATTTTTCATTTATGCTTTTGTGATGTTAAGTGATTTTTTGAAGTCCATTAAAGCTAATTTATTTCCAACAGAGCACTTTATATCTGTTTTTTCCCTGAACAAAAATACTAAATTAAGATTTTTTATAAATCACTTCACAATCGCTAGAAGAATTAGTATACCAAAATATGTAACTTTTTATAGGTAGAATAAATCAAGATGTTTTCCATTTGCAGGTTTACATGCATGTAATTTTGTATTAAGATGCAACTTATATCCGTTCGGTCTATCATCTTGTATGCAATTTTTAGGCACACCATTTTGATTTCTTTCCATTTTAACAAAGAGACATAATCTATAATTGATTTATATTTTATAATTTCATGATTATACGGACATTGGTGTATGTTGGCTGGGGACCTCAGATTACATAGAAAGGTTTAATTTTGAGTACCACTATTTACAAACAGTATTTTCGCAGAATTATTCCATTAAATAAGACGAAGATTCCATAACAGTGATTACGAAAAATAAGCATTTCTACGCTCTTCGGACCTGGGGTCGATCAAAGTCATTCTCAATCAGACCCTGCCCTTCCTGACCCTAAATAAATTTGTATTAATTGCTTATCAGATGTGTACAACAAGTTCAAATAAAATTTTTTACCTCCTTCAAAGTTTACCCTTTATTCCTAGAAAATCTTGAAATGGCGCCACTGGTTGATGAACAACTAGCGTAGACACCCTATTTTTTTTTATTAGACTATTCCTTTAAAAGTTTCTGGTATTGTCTGCATTTGTTTCAAATGTTTTTCAACTATTTAATTCTTAGATAACAGGAGGGGTGTAGTAAGGTTTCCAGATTTAAATCATCAAAAAACGGCAGATTTTGATTGACACTAGTTAATTTTGGTTTTACAGCGCTATCGTTCTTTTTCACACCATGCTAAACTATGTTGAATGTGCCAGTAATGTTTTCGGTAACAAATTTATTTAAAAAAAGGTTATTAATTAATGGATTTAATCATCATTTTCAAACTGAATTTATATTACAGTATTCTATTAACATTGTATAACTAAATTTGTAGTTATACAGTGTGTCCACGTATAACCTGACCGACCTTTATTTTCCGAACCGTTGGTCCTAGATGCATACTTCCAATTACAAAAATGCTCAAAATTAGGTGCAGGGTTAAGATAAAAAATTTTGAAGCGAAAAAACAATTTAGTGAAGAATTACAGAATCTAAATTTTTATACGGTCCCCCGGTCCTATACGTTATATGTAGTAAAATTTCCCTGTTACACTGGCAAGTAAGGCAAAAAAAAGCCCCGTTATGCTACGATTAAAATTGACTGAGTAATAGCTGTTTAAAGTTGGAGTATACTTTTTGCTGCAAATTAGGGGGCATTCACAAATTTAGTATTAATATAATTTCGTCAGATATATTAAAGAAATGGTTGAGAGTAAAATTAGCATTGTAATATAAATTTGAAATCTTTAATTATTCTGACATATTACTGCAAAATGCACAATTTGTACTGAACATCATAAGAGGGTAAAAATAACAGATTTTTTGTTAAATAAAAGGATGAAAAACAACAGTTTCAATTATTTACAAAATGATACATATTTTAAAATGCCACTGTCCACCGCCACTGTCTTTCAAATTTTGTGTTGTGGCATGTTTTTTAGCTTTTGAAAATTGATTCTTATGTAATTTTTAGCACTGAATCCGAAAATGACCTTCATTTTAAACCATCACGTCAGGAAGTTTCTCAAATCGCAAATTTCAAAGTTAAAAAGGTAAAAGTTAAAATTGATCCCCCCTCCTCTCCCAATCTCATCGAAACCCCGAGTTGTTTAGCTGTAAGAAACCCAGTATAAGCCAAAAAATCTAATAAATTATTGAATTAAATAAAATTAAACCCAACAAAAAAGTCTTACATCTATTTTATAGTATCAGATTTTCCGCTATTTTTTAACCTTGAAATTTACGATTTGTGAAAGATCGTAAATTTCATTGTGCATGATGGTTAACAGTGAAAGTAATTTTTTTATACAGCGTTAAAAAATACATAAAATGTAATTATAAAATTTAAAAAACACAACCATCGCAGGTTTATGTTATCTAATCTAAAACGCTTTCTTAAACTTCTTGACGGTAATCTATCCGAATTTTTTTGTGTTATCCTCTAATATAAGTATGTATAAGATGGTAAGAGTCGAAAATCATAATAATATTGCATTGTCATCGGATTTAAGTCAGTATGTAAAATTTAACTTCGATCGGACATTTGAAAGTAAGTTAAAGTTCTAGTACAAATTTTAAACTGGAAAGACGATCATTGCAAGTTAAATAAAACCTTATGAAAATAAAACAATTTTAGTTAAAAGAAATCATAGCCTCAAACCCTTACAAAATAAAACATATGTTAAAATACAATTATTTTAACTATTCTGAAACTTAACTAATAAAACTTAATCGTAATATTTGTACGATTTCTTTCAAAGCGCAGATACCTTGAAATAAATTTAAGTACTTTAAATGCGATCCCTGAAAGCATGGCAGAAATCATCTGTTTTGAGATGCATAAAAGTGGTTTAAGTCATGCATTTCAAAGTTTCATAACTCGGTCAATTTTAATGTTAGATGAATGGATGACGGAATGGTTAATGAATAATGGATAATGTTAGACTTTTTTTTGTCTTACTTGTTAGTGTCAGAGTAAAGTTTTACTAAATATCACTTATAGGACCGGGGGATCGTATAGAAATTTAAATTTCGTAATTTTTTAATAAATGTTTTTCTTCACTCAAATCGCTTTAAAAATAATTCTTTACCTTATTTAAACCATTTTTGTAATTAGAAGTATGTATCTAGGACCAATGGTTGGGAAAATAAAGGTCGGTCAGGTTATACGTGGACACACTGTATATCCCATTATGAATGAAAAATTAATTGGATTTTAAGAACGAAAATAAATTAAAACATCCTACAACTTAATAATGACCATGAAAATTTTAGTAATGGACACCCTACAAAAATAAATTTTTGTATTTAAGCACAAAGGGAGATAATAAATCAAACAAAATTTTAAAACTTAAGATACAGATATATTAAATAAAAAAAATATAATGTAGATACGTATATTAAAATAACTAAACATTGCTTAACGTCTGATATACAAAATTAAAAAATTAAAATATATTACAATTCATCAGACATACAAGTAAAAATTACATAAATAGATATACAATTAAAAATGCAAACGTTTCGGGCCAAGTTTTACCCCTCATCAGTGCAGTAACATTCAAATGACCAGAAAACTATATATAATGTTTACAGTTAATAATGACTAACTGTTAAAATCAAAGAAAGTACTATAAAGAACCATATCAAAGCAATGCTGTATATTCAGGTGGAACTGCACAAGATTCATTATTCGGCGAAATTTGCTTACAAGTGAACACACCTTCAAGAAAAACTCTACTTTTAACATTAATGCAAAAGGATCTGATAACTACTATAAAAGCACTTATTTTCGCGATTTTTGCGAGCCCGTCGTAATCGCGGAAATTTAAGTCTTGCGAAATATTTCTTTTTTTCGCCTCAAATAATAATAAAAAATCAGAAAATTTTCACTTATCCAAAATTTAATGATTACAGTTACTTAAATAAGAAATAAGTACAAAAATTTCTTGAATACTTACAACTATTTCTTGAATACTATACAACTATTTCTTGAATACTATACAACTATTTCTTGAATAAAAAAAGTAATACAACTAATAGAATGCAGCTCATTCACTTACAATATTTATACCAGCTTCTTTGAAGCCATTCAAAATTATCTCACGTTTGGCTTTAACACCGTTAAATGTTCGCACAAGCCAAGAAGCATGAATCGGTTTTAGTCGTGATATTCACAGGCCTACGGATTCTTTTTCCTCTAGAAATTTAAGCAAAAGGAATTCTATTTAGGTAGTTTCGGGATTTTTCAACTTTAGGTTCTGTTCATATAAAATTCGCGAAATTTTCAGCTCGCGAAATCACCGATATCTTCCTTTTCGCGAAAATTATGGCTCGCAAAAATAAGTGCGTTTACAGTATCATATTTGCGAAATCTGGGCTATGGTCGGTATCCAAAGAATGCTGTATAAGTTTAGACTGCAAGCTTCCAGATTTGTAGGCACGTTTATGTTCGGCAAGACGAATGGCACATACTTTTTTTTACTTAATTTTACTTAGGCTTACTTAATTTTTAGATACGTATAGTCTATAATTATGCCAAATTCAGATGGTCTATTCCTAGCCATGTGAAAGAGCAATTAATGTTATACAACTTTCCGAACATTTTTGTCCTCCTGATCAGACACATGCAGTTTTTATATTCGATGCAAATGTGTAAAACTTTTTTCCGGTAAAGAGTGAAGTTTTGAAGCAAACTGAAAAAGAAAAAAAAATCTTCAAACTTTCAAAAGTAAGATAGCGTAGAAAAATCTGAAGAAATCGTCGTAAGGGACAAATAGGCCTAAAAAATGCTAAAAAACGTGCAACTTACGGGAAAAACGTATATACCGCAACCCTAGGTGTAGGGTACCATTTTCCTCATTTGAAAAAAAATAATTCTAAATTTATTTTAACCCATTTATGCCTAGCGTCCCATTTTTGGGACGCTTCGAATTAAAAAAAATTGTATAATTTTCTTCTTCTTTATAACATGAAAATTGTATGAAATAATTACTTATAGATGTCTTTATCTGTCACCGAAAGATGACAGCATAAGATGGATATTTACTTGCTTAAAATGAAGGTTTTTTTTCGGAGTTTATAGATTTTTCATTTTTCAAGATGGCGAAATGTAAAACGGTATTTTATTTGTGTTTTTATCTAAAAATTATCCAAATAAATAAATCATAATCTTAGCTTGTAAACTTCTTGACGTATTTTTTTAAATTGTGAAATTATACGTTCAAACCTATTTTTTTATGCATTTTTCTAAAGTACAAAATATAGGGCGCTAAGCACGAATAGGTACATATTTTTATCAGTCATTTAGGGGGCAGTTATTTATTTAAAGTCCTTTTCTAGATGATTACGAAACAATTTTTTTTAAAGCCTCAAATACGATTATTCTTATTTTATTATTATTAATACTTGTAATGTTATTAGTCTCTGTAAATAAATAAATGCATTTTTTTTTTTTTGGGTAATACATAAAAATACTAATTATAGCATATAATATGCAATTTAAAAGCCTATTATGTAAAAATTTAGACAAAACATATAATTATGCATATTATACTATTACAAATATGCATATTCCCATATTTAGTACGTTTACATTTCATCAAATAATAATAATAAAAAAGATTAGTGTATTTTTCTTTTAGTATTTTTCCGGTTCAATGTGCAACATTTTAAAGTGATTTTACCAAAAAATTTGAGAAAACAAAAATTCAGGCACAAAAGGTTTAAGTACAACTTTAAATATCAACCAACCAGCAAAAAGAGCACTCTCTGTAAAAACAAACATAGTAGCAGGATTTATCAAAGTTATTGAATAATTATTTATAGACGGCACCTAAAAAGAAAAAAAAAACACTTTGCACCACGTGGAAATTTTCCGAAAAAAAAAATTAACTTCAAAAACTGAAACGTGAAATGTCTGGAATTATAAATAATGTACACTCTAAACGCCGGGAAACTCTTGAACGTGATTTTTAACTCTACACGTTAGGAGACGACATGAGTTTGGGTGGCTGCCAAGTGACAAATTTAATGAGTCCAATAGAGGCCTTTGGGTCAGTTAAAGGGCAGGTTAAATCGATATTCGAAGATTTTTATTTTTCAGGCTAAAAATAACAAAAAAAAAAAAAAAAAAAAAAAAAAAAAGAAAGGAAAAAAAAACTGGGCGTGGAATATACTGAAGTAGTTTTACTAGCATACTGAAAGAAAAAAGGATTAATTTATTTAAAAGCTTGAGTTTATGGAAAACAAACAAAAAAAAAACTTTTGCTCCTTTTTATAAAGCTAGAAAGTTAATGTTTTAAAAAAATCAAATATCCATTAATTTTTGAATGGCTTTTCAAATTCAATTGAAAACAGTACGCGTAAGGCTGTCTTCAAAGCCCTTGAATAAGATTGTTTTTGATAACTTATATACATTAGAGTATTTATCAATCTTCTTTTTTTTCATGTTTTGTATGTAGCAAATGTTTTAGATATTTTAAGTTTCATTTCATTAATTATGGAAGAATGAAGATTATATAATTTTTTTCGTTAAACAGTATTAAATAAAGCGTTTTGAAGCTAGTTAGAGAAAAGGGCTTGTTTCCTTAATGTGGTATCGTTATTAAACGTTTATCTTTTTCCTTTAAAAAAAGGATATATTAAAGTAATTTTACAGTCAGAGCTGTACTGATTGAACAATGCTTTCCTCTTTGGCATTTTTCCAATCTTCTTTAGTAAAAGCAATTAAAATTACTATTACTTCACTATCAAATAATATCTCGGAAACATTTTTTTAATCGAAAACTTTCATGAAAAGCATTAACACCCATAATTATATCTTTTTTTTTTTTGAGTTAAAAAATGATTTTTGAAATAAACTAAGTAGAATGCACGGATAAATGTTATATTTTAAATATAACATTTCCATATTTTAAATATGGAATAAAATGTTATATTTTAATTATTTTAGAGTTGCATACATTAAATATTGTATTGAAGAGACATAATTTAAAAATCGTTCGTAAATGTAAAAATAAAATAGTAATAATAATAATAATAATAATAATAATAATAATAATAATAATAACAATAATCATTAGACACAGAAATGGAAAAATAAAATGTATATTATGTAAACTCTCTTATTGGAAAATTTTATTTATGTTTCTGAGTATGCTAAGATTAATAAATTTTATGCATTTTATTTTTCAATTGTATTTATACTTAATAAATCATTACTTAAAAATATTTTCATCTGCCAATGCCTGTCTCTCTCAACCCCTAATGCAGTTCACCCCACAAACAAAAACTCATATTTTATTCACTAAATTGTCGAAATGGAAAATTAAATTAGACTTTCTATTGAGAATTATGACTTTTTTCAATTTATCTAAAAAAAAAAAAAAAAAAAAGATTACGAGCGAACTGATTCGCCTTCTGTTCGCCAATTTCAGGTTTAAGGGCAGAACTGAAATTAAGTCCTTTTGAACAAGAAATTAAATCTAAATAAGAATTAAAATCTGAATTATGGCTGCGTTACGTAGAGGACATTTTCTTAATTTGGAACCATGGGGTAACCAGCACCGTGCAAAGAGAAAACTGCGCCCAGGGCAAAGTTTAAATTTGGCACCCCCCCCCCCCTTCCACCTCCACACACACACGCACTTTATTGGAAAGTGGAGAAACAGAAATAAATTCTATTGAATAGATATTTCGCTTTTACTTTGGAACTTTATGCTCAATTTTAATTCAGAAACTCCAAGCAACTAAATAACATAAAAGAAAATTGCACTTATATTTTGGCAAAGGGAATCTGGGAAATGGATGTAGAAAAAATGTATCTAACAATGCAGTAGCAGTTTACAACCTTTTTGTATTTCCAGACAGGGCCGAAACTATCCTTTTTTGCACTTGGGGCAAACATGGATTTTGGCGACCACCCCTCCCCCCCTTTTCCGCAAAGTATATTTACAAAGAGAATTTTACTAATTTTCTAATAGCCGACTTATTTTGAATTTTAAAATATATAATCATTAAATATGTAACAGTGAACTACGTAATCTAGAACGGCGAATCCAAAGGGTTGGTCACGGGGATCATGATCCCCCTCTGAACACCAACAAAAATATTCTAAAGATACGCAAAAATATACAGTAGGGTTCCGATAATACGAGCCCCACTTAACCGAGTTACCGCTTCAACCGAGTTATTTTCTTCTGATGAACTGATGGCTTCCCTTATTATGAAACAGCTATTATAAATGAAGTGTTATTCGAAGATAAAAGAGCAGTCGTAAAAAGTTAGAACTCTGATTTTCTGGTCAGAATGGGAAAAAAAAATGGTCATAATTTTTTAACACTTCATTTATAATTGCTGTTTCATAATAAGGGAAGCCATCAGTCCATCATAAGAAAATGATCCATTACAAAGGTATAGTCCTTCATTTGGCGCCCCTTTGTTCTGGTGCCTCTGCCCCTCCCCCCCCCTTAGTTTCGGCCCTGTTCCCAGAAGGAAATCCCATGCTGTTTTGAGTGTTTTTTTTTTTTTTTTTTTTTTTTTTTTTTTGTCACAAGCGCAGAAAGTAAGACCCAAAAAAAGAGAAGATTAACGAAAGAGACTAAGACAAAGATCTAAAACAAGTTTTGAAAAGAAAGAAGTCCTTATTAATAAATTTGTATTCGGGTGTAGGGTCAGGGACTATGCAATAACATTGAAACGAAAAATGGACGTACTTTTATTGGGGAAAAAAATTCCCAATAGGTAAATATGTAATTCTTTTTTTCTAAAAAAAAAGAAGCAAAAACGAAGTCTGTAGTATAAATTAGGCGCCCCCTCAATATCCGCGCCCGGGGCGACTGCCCCCTTCGCCCCCCGATTTGCACGACCCTGGGAGTAACCACATTAAAACAGTTTTTAGACAATGTAAATTAACGTTGACAACACTGCAAATAGAAGCGTCTTAAATTTAGACACATATGTGACTGAAAAAGAATTTTAGACACTTAAGTGTCTTAATCTGAAAATTAAGACACTATAGATGTCTTAATTTAAGATACATAAACGTCTTACTATGACCATGGTGTAAACGAACTGAGAATAATGTCTAAAATATCCGCAAACGTCTTATTTTAAGACACTTCATTGCTTTAAACGTGTCTTAATTTTTGATTCTTCCGACGCAATAACCACCAGGGGGCACTAGCACTCCCAGTTGCGCATGCGTTTTAGATGTCTTCGTTCGAAGTGGTATACGTTGTAATTCAAACAAAGTTTGTTTTTATGTACGCGTGTATTTTAATTCGTTTTTTGCGAAATGTGAAGTACTGTGATTTTAATTCGTATTAACTTGGATTATGTATTTATTGAATACATACATCTGACGTGTGTGCTCGGCATCAAATGTCTCTTAGAAGCTGTCGTCGATACAAGGGCGGGATAGACACAGAACAGAAGTAGACGACGGTTGAAGATTACACCCGGAAATTCTACAAAGCGTGTGCAATGGGCTTAGTGTTAACTCGTATCAATTTATATCAATAATATTGTGTTATTCATCTTCGTCCTGTCGAAGCTGGCAAAAAAAAAAGAAACTTTTGTCTGGCGGGTCCTGTTTTTAGGATGAAACATCTCATCCTTTAAATATGGCTAGTCGGATGTATTATGGATTACCTTTTAAACTGATGAAAGTCTTTCTCCCCCACTGTGGTTGTGGTAGTTTTTAAAATTTCAAATCGAGGAATATTTCTTACCTCTTGCAGCAACTCAAGTAAGTTTCTTTATAGTAGTAAAATTAGTGTATTTTATGATTTTATTTATTGTACTAAACAAAATCCTGCATGAAATTTAATTAGTTTTGAATCTGTTCGCAAAAAACCCCACTAATTCTAGAAGTATATATTTTTAAACTTATGACGTTCTTTTTTATTACGAATTATATATTCAATGTCAGTTCTTAGTTTCAATGGATAATTTTTATCTCGCAGTAAATGACGGCCACAAGGAAGTAAAGATAAAAAAAAAAACTTTGAAAGATGACCTAATGCTTTCTTACTTCCTGGCATAAAACCGCAGATTAAAAAAAGATAAATAAAGTAAATGAGACTCGTCTATTATATGAAGCTGCCTGTAAAAATATACATATGTATTTGATTTGCAATCAACTCTAATACTGATTTTTTTATTATTTTTAATAAAAAAGTAATTTGAAATTTATAATGGGAAAAAGTAAAAACCTCTAACTAGATTTCGTATTTAAAATTGTGGTAACTTTATTTATATGCACTTATACGAAAAATACAAAAATGACAGATGTTACTGTATATATTTAAGACGAAAGAAGTTTGGAAATCATAAGTTATTTTTTCCTCATGTTTTTAATATAGAATATATGTACTTATTTGTTTTTATTGATAGTTGAATAGCTTTTGTGAGTACCCTCTGATCTACATAAAAACTTGCCCATGTGGAAATATAAATTTTTTAAAAACATAATTTTTAAATAAGTATTTTCATTTTTGGGGGGGGAGGGGGGGGATTTTGCATGAATTTTTGTAAAGCTGATATCTTAAATCTTGCACTGATTATAATGAAAGTTTTGAACTTTTAGAGTAGGACAAGTTTAAAAACGCAAATATATTTAACAAAATACCAAAGTCATTTTTTCCCCAATGTTATTAAAGTAGAATATTTATTTATTTATTTTCATTATTCATAGTTAAATGGCTGTTGTGATTATCAAGTGATGTATATGTAAAATTGCCTATGTGGCAATATATTTTTTTATATTTTCATTTTTTTTTGGGGGGGGGGGGATTTTTGCAATTTTCGTACATCTGATATTTTAAATCTTTTTCCACATTCAACCGAGTATAATAAATATTTTGAACTTTTAGAGTAGGACAAGATTATAAAATATATATATATATATTTATCTATGCACCTTAAAAGCCCTTAATAGCGAACACTTCGGGAACGCGGAATTTGTCCGATAATTGGAGATGTCTACTTTTTTGAGGTAAAAATATACAAATATGTATGTCTGCTGATTAAAAAAGTATTCGTTAAATAGAGGTGTTCGCTATTCGAGAATGTTCATTAACCTCCACAACGGATACTCCCGAATATCGGACATCTCAATTTAGACAACTATAATGCAGGGTTGCGTTTTTTGCAAAAGTACTTCTTGATTAAAGGAAGGGCAAACTGGGAAGTGCCCCGTCCCCCTACGACTGTAGTGCCCCCAAATTTGATGTGCAATATTTGTAAAGCTTATATTTTAAATCTGTTTCGAAATTGTACTGATTATAATCAATATTTTGAACTTTTAAAGTAAAATAAGGTTAAAAACAAAATAAATTAAAAAAAATCTAATATTTAGATAAATATTTTTTGTTTTTTAATCTTGTTCTACTCCTGAAGTTCAAGATATTGATTATAATCAGTACAATGTCGTAAAAGATTTAAATTATCAACGTAACGAAAATTGTATACCAAAACTGAGAGCACCAAAAAAATCAGGCTGTATTGGGGGGGGGGGGGAGGGGCAGGACCACAGCCAAATATTTTTCCAGGATTCAACGTGGTCAAACATGGCTACGTATGATGCTTACAAAACAAATGGATGCGATTCAGACGTTTGAAGTGTCTGAAATTCAGACGCAAAAAGTGTCTGAAAAAATTCAGACATTTTAAAATGTCTGAAAATTGAACACTCCATTTCAGACACTTAAGTGTCTGAATTTCAGACATTTTAATTTAGAGTGAAAAAGGTACAGTTCACCATGGAGGTAACAGAAAAAGGAACCTTACCGTTTCTAGATATATAATTAATTAGAAACTATAGGACACATAAAATCGATAGGGAAGTTTATAGAAAACCGTGTAGAGCAAACAATACAATCTCTTATAAAGGTTCTGTTCCTTTTAAGAACAAATACGCAGTTTGTCGATTTTATATTAAATGAGCTATTGAAACCTTCACTGAAAACTATCTACAAGACGAATAATAAATATTGAGAAAGATGCAATCGAAAACGGATTTCCTTTCCAATATTTAGCTTCCCAGTAAGTTAACTTTCGACACTGAGCATAAAAGATCTATTTTAAATGTTAAAAATGAATTCAAATTTTGCAAACCCTGGATTTGGTATAACATATAAAATATTTCTTTGTGATTTTGGAATGTAACCACTGAACATCCCCTCTGCTTCTAATAAATACACTCGTCTCCAACAATAAAATCAACGGTAATTCGAGAACAATGACGCCTTAAAGATCTTCTCCTCTCTTGATGATGACTGTTATAACAGTCGAAAGCGCTCGGATAGTCAATTTTAACCTCGTTTTTGTATCTACGATGATTTAAGCTTTTAAAATATATATGTTACTAATTTTAGCACATATTTAGTAAATTAAAATAATTTATTTTGATTTTGTATGGTTTAATATTTTTTATAGAGTTTCAAGGTGAATACGACGATCCGAAAATATAGTTTAATCCATCTGCTTTATTTTGCCCAATATTAAAAAAAAATCTGTATAATAATTATATATACTGATGCATATATATGCGGAATAGGAATTTGTATTGCATACTATCACAACCTTTTTTAATTTCCTTGACTTCTACAGGAATCGAACTATGAACTTTTAGTGAATGAATACTGTGTTCTTTACACAGTTTAGTCATTAGTCATATCCAACGACTTGGTTTTAGGCCAAAACATAAATTGAAAACATTTAACTGAATATTTTATTTTTTTTCTCATACGAAAAGGAACATTTCCATTTGTCTGTCTTGGGAAGAAAATTGCTATTCTTAGCATTCAACAAGTAAGAATAAAAAATAAATTTTCGTTTATTCCGGAAAAGTGCGCGATTTAAACTCAAAATAAAAAGATTCTGTTAAAATACCCTAACTATACATAAATAACTCTTATATATACGGAATTATTTTACAGAGTACACAGCAATCACAGACAGTTTTTTTTTCTATTTAAATCGGAACTTTTTAAACAGTTTCTTGTTCAGAAACGCGCATAGTAACATCATGTTTTAGTCCGGCGTCCGACGTTAATAATTTCACCAGCATTTGCTCTGAAAACAGTTCCACTCCATTTAGCTTTCTCGCTTAATTAAATTTATGTTTTTGCACTGCCATGCATAAACAACATTCACATTATGCAGTCAGTTTTTTGAATGCAGGACGACTTAATGTGTTTTTCCATCTAACAAATGCAATTTTTGAAAGCTTCGGACGATGTATTTTGTTTACAAATGTGAAGTTAAGGTGCTTTTTTGACGGTTTAATAGTTTATATATATATATAATTTCCAAACGTAATCTTTATCATGCAAAATCTTTTCATAAATATAAATTAACGTACCCGTAAAATATGTAAATGTAAATTTATTATGCCATATTTGAAAATACACTTGCACAGTCGTGGAAGAAAAAAGTAAACAACCATTACTAACTCTACAACTAATTGTAATATAAAAAACTTACAGCTAGTAAACGATTGGAAATAAAGTCTACTTTTAAATGATTTATATGAAATTTGCTTAGGAGGACATCTACAAATCAAAATCAGAACTAAATTTGTTTTTTTCAATGGTAACATCCAATTTTGACAATATATTTTATACCTTCGGATCAAATGATGCCAAGAAATGAAATTTCAAGTCATTTGGATGATAAGTTTTTGAATTATAAACATTAAAAATTTACAGTTTCTAATGTTAAATTACACTTTCATATTTTTATTAAAATATCGCCTGGAATTATAGTCCTAATGTGGTAATGTTCTTGTTTAATTATAAAACTAAAAAATCCAAACATAAATACATTGAAAATGTAATTTTAAAATTATGAAATTAATATTCGAACAAAATATGAATTGCAACCTACAATTTTTTTGGCATATTTATATTTATTATATCCTGCTTTATTCAAATTCTCAATTTCAAATTTTGGTTTAAGGGACCGGTTTAAGGGACCGTCTCTGATCTCCAGAAAAGCATAATTTGAAAAAAAATATATATTTTACTCAATTTAATGAAACATTTGGACCGGCAATAGTCGAAAATTAAACGAGTGTTTGTCATATTGGTAAGGAATAATACATTAGTAGAAGTGACACAGTCATTCTGCAGCATTTCAACAATCGAGTGCCGAACTTCAATCTGGATACAGTCCTTAAAATAAGCTCATTTTAAATAATTAATTGTCGGAAACTAATCATACGAATTTCGTGAAAATTTGGGTTTAGGCTAATGGAAGGTTGTAGAATCTAATTATGGTGTCAAAGTTAGGTATTGCTAGTGAAAAAAAGTAGAGTTTGAGTTCGTTTCTATATGTAGATGCCCCCTAATCGCATTTTATATACATCCTGTAAGGCATGGTGACGTCACGGTGACGTCGTTGTGAAGTCACACTGTGACTTTGTGACCGTCGATGTGACGCCATGTGACGTCGATGTGACGTCATAGTAACTAGAATGCGAAGTCGTTATGGCCGTTTTAGAGGTCGTTTGTGACCACTCTGTGAAGTTACTGTGTGACAAATTTGTGAAAAGTGTTTCATTTGTGACTATTTTGGCATTAATTTTGTGACGAACGCGTGACGAAAGTGACAATGCTTTGAAGTCACATTGTGACCAATTTGTGAAATATGTGTCATTTGTGACGAACTTGTCATAAACACTGTGATAATTTCAAATGAAATTCAAAGTTCAAATTAATTGCTTAAAAGGCGCAAAAGACAACATGGTGAAAAAGATTCCATGCCGGGACTCGAACCCGGGCCATCAGTATAGCGCACTGACTAAACCACATGGAATGTGGTACCGACTAAATCATACCGACCAAACCACATGGAATGATATCCAACCTGGAAAATGTCTCCTTATTACATGTTGGGCAAGGCTACAAACGCAGCACAAGATGCAATATTTATCGTGAGCCACCGACATGGGGCAAACACGAAATTTGATTAAATCCAGCATCGATTGAAACTATATTAATACTTGGAAATTTTTCCAGAGAGAACCATTCGCCTTGCATACAATATTTCAAATGAAAATCAAATTTCAAATTGATTGCTTAAAAGGCAATTTTAATTTACGTTGTATAAAACAAAGCAGATGTATCATTGTACGGAATAATCTCTACTGCAATTTTTTAAACTTCTAAGCATCGCACATTTTTAATTTTTATACCGTCGTATTGGAAAAAAAAGTACTTTTAAATGCAATTTGTTTGAAAAATGCATCTCCATTTATTTTTGAGATATTAATTTTTTTTTTAGTTTTTAGCACCACTTGTTTAATTTTGGCAACTCAACTACTCTATTTCTGTAAAAAGTAAAGGGAAAATAGTTGACAAATAGCAATTATATCTTTTTGTTGTCATTTTCTTATAAAAACTGAAAAGAAACTGTTATTAAAATACGTGCTACTTTGAAAAAATATAAATAAACGACTTCTGATAAAACAGGAAGCTATTATAAACTAAATTTAAGTATCTATATCAGTGTTTCCCAACCTTTTATTAGCCACGCCCCACCGAATCATCTGTAAAATCACGATGTCCACCCCCTCTCCTCCGCACTCTGTAATATTTATTAACTAAAAAGTGAATTATATGATTTTAAAATTTAAAATGTATATGTTGTGTTGTATATTTATTTACTATGTAAGAGGCCTACACTAGAGCCATAGATATTTACTATTTATCTATTTGCTTTTCTAATGCTAAGATCTACAAATTTTATAGTACCTGGTTTAGATAGTTCAAATATTTTTTAGGTTGAATATGTTCAATGAAGTCGGATTAGATTTAGAAATAACCTTAACTAGTTTCGCGTGTAAAAGTTCCGTCATGTGACGCATAGCAGAGCGAACAAGAATAAGACTAATTTAATAAATAATTGAAAGTATTGCGAAAAATGTAAAAACAAGGCGTACAACCGGTGGAGAAGAAATGGAAGTTGTCAAAATTTCATTATTGATTTTTCATAAAATTATTCTGGTTTTATTCTATTTTGAAACTTTTATTAATTTAAAAGAAAAGTTATACTTATTTTTTATCATTTTTTTAAAAATTTGCATGTATTTTTTTTATTTTTAGTCTACAACATAACTTTTACATAACAACCAGATAGCGAACGGGTGAGTGACAAATTTGGAATTGCCCCCCAGTGGGGCGTACGTCCCACATTGGGAACCACTGATCTATATTAATATTACAAACAAGTGAAATCATATGAAACATGAGATAGCCTATTTTTTTTTTGTCAAGTTTCTTGAATGACGAATTCTCTTTTTTTTGGATTTGTGTATTATTCTGCGATAGTAACATCCTATGCATATTTTACTGTATATGTTGTTTAAGACTGGATCGTAAATGAGGAATTTTGCAACGGATGCGGATGACGTCATTTTATATAAAATAAAAGTGCGTGTTTGGAGTCTTAAAACTGAGCTATCTATATCTATATACATATTTTTTTTTCATCGGGAGCTACACTAAATTCTGAAAAAGCAGAATTCTTGTTTTCTAGTGTTTATATTTTTTATTTTATACTCTCGTCGCCCGTTCTAGTGATCACGTCATTACCGTACTTCATGTATTTTTTAGAATCTAATTACAACGAGGATGCTGCATCCAGTGATGTCCTTTTAGTTTTTGTTTTATGAGCGTGAAGCGCTTATACGTTCGTTATAGTGATTGCGGCTTTATCTGACTCTATGTATTTTTGAGATTCCTTTAGGACGAGGCTATTACTTTATTTTCTTACATGCTTTTTGGTGAAGTTGACGTGCAAACTATTAAAATAGATATATAAAATTTATTTCTTTAAAAAAAAGTTTTCCAGTAAAAGTATTTTCACTTATGTTACACGGCACAGTATACAGTTCATCTCTAACCCAGATAGGTGGAGTTGGGTTGCCTAGTAATATAACTGTTTTGTACTAACAACAACAGATTGTATATATCAGGATGGCATTTCAGGCATCAGGATGGCATGAGAAAATGTTGAGATTTGCTAATTTTTACAGTGAGATTTATAGCATTGTTTTGTATCAATAACAAGAAGCTGTATATATCGGAATTGTAACTTCGTAATTTTTGCAGCGAGATTTATAACATTGTTTTTATAAGAAACATTTTATAACATTGTTTTCATAAAAAATTATAAGACCACTAACGAATGGGTGCACTTCTGAAGATTAAGATACTATATGCAAATTTTTAGCTGTGTATTTAAAATGGATCGTAGAACGCTTTCTGTTATAATTGCTACATTAAAATTTAAGTTACATTTTATTAAAATCTTCTAATTTTTTAAAACGTAAATAAGGTGACTGTTAAGAAATTATAAGACCACCTGAGGAAATTAGCATATTATACGTCACATCAGAATCATTAAAAAACGTACGCGTTTGTATATCGTGAAAGTATTCCAGAGAAGCAAAGGTGCAGGTTTACATACAGTGTTATTTACGATATATTTGAAGATGCCGCGGGGTAAAGAGTTGTCTGCGACCGAAGTAAGAAAAAATTGGTTTTATAAGGGTGCTGGTAAATCTGAACGAGAAATAGCTCTTTAATGAAGCATTCTAAAACTGCCATTCACAATGAAATCGACAAATATTGATCGACAAATATTTCGATTATCAACTCGGGAAATTTCGAACCGTTTCAGCAAAAGAACCTCACACGTAACCGTTTGAAAGAGTCTGAAATCAAATAGTAATGCAAAATGTATGAAACTGTTGAAAACACCGAGGTTAATGAAACATCATAGAGAAGAAAGACTGAAATGGGCAAAAATGATATGTCATGGGACAAAAAATGGAAACTAGTGATATTTTCAGATGGAAAAAAAATTAATCTTGACGGTCCGGATAGTTATAAACACTACTGACACAATATAAGGAAAGAACCGACATAATGCTTCAGTCGACAAATAGGAGAAGGATCAGTAATTATTTGGGGAGCTTTTAGTCATGATGTATTATGCGATTTAACCGAAATTTCGGGACGTATGAACTCTGCGCAATATCAGGCCATGTTATATGATCATTTGGTACCGTTTGAATTTTTTTTTAGGTGGTGCTAACTACATGTTTCAGCAGGACAATGTTTTTTGCCATGTACCTAATGGTTTAAAAAAGAAAACATCATGTTTTGTCATGGCCAAGTCGAAGCCCAGACTTGAACCCTATAGAAAATCTTTGGGACGTATTAAGTCGCAAATTTAATGCTAATAATAAACAGTTTTTATCTGCCAATGAACTAAAAGTAGACATTGTAAAAGAATGGCACAATATTTCGGAATCTATACTTGATAACCTGGTCACTTCTATGAAAAACAGAGCATTTGAGGTTATAAGGAAAAATAGGGGACCAATATCGTATTAATTTACATATTATATTTGTTTTTAGACAAGTGGTCTTCACTGCTTACATTTTTGTTAACATACTTATTTATTGCATTATTCAAAATTATTATTGTAAACTAATTTTAATAATATCTTGTATTTTGATATCCCATGTGTTTAAAATGTAATTAAAACTTTTATTTACTTCATAATTTTCAAAATCAAAGTGGTCTTATAATTTCTTAACACACTGTATTGGCGAATAGCTGACAACATTCTTTAATCATGCTTTTCTCTAAGGATCAGCCGAAAACGGTTTTTAATTTCTTAACGCACTGCATATATATATATATATATATATGTATGTATATATATATATAACCATTAATTAAACATTACTGACCACCATCAATAATTGTGATAGTATGAATGAATTTACAACAATACAGTGTCCCCAAACACACTGAATGGATACCAAAAACATAATAAACAAGCTGCTATGTATAAAATAAAGTCCCTTGTACTATATAACAAGAATTAATAATGAAGAAAAAAAGAAGAATATGGATTTCGATAAAAATAATTGAAAAGCTTATATATTGAATTACGTTATCAAGAGTACAGAATTAAATTATATAAGCAAAATCAGTCGTTTTCTGTGAGAAGAAAAGCTAAAAGCTGAAAATTTTTTTTCTCTTGTACTCTCACGACCCATATAACCAAGATAATAGTTTCAAGATGAAAACAGAATAAAAATTAAATGCTATGAAATGGAAAAAGCAATACAACCTTTGAAATAATTAATTTATAACAAGGAAAAATAATATATATATATATATATATACATATATATTAAGTGAAAAAGTGAGTGGCAACATTGTGGATTGGCGGCGTGAGCAACTCATGGAAGCATCCTTCCAGAACATTCCATATGACACGTAAATTCTAAAATCTTGTTTTAAGAACGGATTTACGGAGATGCCTTGAATGAATGGAAGTATGCAGATTTGGATATCTAGTTTTTGACAATGGACTCGGAGAGAAAATTAATAGTTTGTTATTGACAGGTGAAGAACATTATACAGGTACTGTCTTCATGTTTTTTAAAATTTTGTTCTAGCAGGTTTGGGAGGGTGCACGTTCTTCTGCATTCATACATGTTAAGTTAATTTCATTTGTTTATATTTAAATTGTAAATTTTAAAGTAATTTTCTAAAAGATAATTTTATTAAAGAATTTTTGTTTTTGTATTATACTTTGTTTACATCATTTTTTTTTGTTTAAATTTGATTTATCTTAGCCTTTTTGAATTTAGTTTCTTATATGACAATAGTTTTTTCTGTATTGAGTGCAGGATGGACGTGTGCTCAGAAACCTGCAGACTTTTAACAGTGGGGGTGGAGTTGGGTCTGTCTGTCCTCCCACTGATGAAGAACAGACTGTTATTTGCCTGTGTTTTTTGTTTTTACCTGTATTTTTGAAAGTTTTTGAGTTTTTTATAGTTAAATATTGCTAATATACACTTTCTTTTCGAAGTTATGGTGTTTTTGCATTTTAAAGTAGTGATCACACACACACACACACATATATATATATTACAATAGATAAAATTCATAATATATTTTTGAAGAACTAGTCGGTTATTCCCCGATACATTGGTGGGTCGTGTTATAGAACATTTTATACCGCAATCCTTAATCTTTCACTTTTAAATGCATGAAGTAGGTTCTACGCTACTTTATAATAAATATTATAGCTTACACTGTTATTAATGCTATTTAATTGGGTAAAATGTCATAGATAATTCTTCAAACTATGAACTGTTTTATTTAACTACCAGAGATCTCCTAACCTAATTTGTAACACATACGTGCGAATTATTACATCATTTATTATGCATGAAGACGCAACACATGTTCCTTCCCACGAGGAGGAAAAAACAGTTGCCTCACTTCACCATTCAATGTTATGCATCATTAATAAGAAATATCCGCTACTGAAAATTATGAATACAGGCATATTTTATATCCAATGGATTTACACACCGTAAATCCTTATTTTAGCGAGTAAGAATTTGATGATATAGATTTTTTTTTTAATTGCAAGGACACTTTTTGTAAGTTTTAATGAAAGTAGGAATATATTGCTTCCTAAACTAAGAACATTACACGCACACATTCTTCTAAAAATGTATGCATAACGATATCGCATAATAGTTATAAAAATGAATTGTAAGTGAAAAAAAACTTTATAATGCAAATGTGATGAGGTATAGCCGAACACTAGATGTAACTAATTAAATAATAATAAAAAAAATATTTTTTTCATATAAGTAATGTGTCTACAGTGCTCGACAAATCATTTCCATGGCCTGTCACAGACCTAGTTTGTACCATTTAATTGTTCTATATAGTTTTAAATATACATAATTACGCCTGGATAATTATTAATTAAACATAAATTACATGACTACCGACATACATAGATAAAAATATTAAAAACAATTAAAACTTAATTATAAGTAGGCGTTTCAGCTATTTTCATAGCCCTCATCAGTACTGGAACAGAATCACACAACATGCGAGAGCCACAATTGAAAACAGTTAAAATTACGGTTTAACCAGGATAGCATAATCTGCTGGTACCTGGATAGCTTCGTTTATCGGCTATTCAGCCAAAACAGTCATCCAACTCTCAAGGAAGACTCGACTAATGTATACGGAGCAATTAGATTTCACAATTTGTGCATTTTCAAATTCGGAAACATGATCAAACTAAAGTGGATGAGCAACCAATCTGGAATTTAGAGTACCTCCATTAAAAGGATTTTTATGTTCCTTGAATCTGGTATTTAGAGAGCGTCCAATTTAACCAATATAAATCCAGTTGCAACCATTGCAAGGAATTTTATAAACGACACCATTCAGATCAAATTTCGGGTATTTATATTTAAAGCTGCTGAAAAAATACCAATGGGATTAAAATGAACATGAGCTGTCCAAATATTAACAACATTGATACCGACATGGAATATAACATCTGATTGAGCAAAGATTGTCATTATCAATTTGTCAACATTAATTTTTAAATTGGTTTCGTAGTTCCAGGGATTACGCCTCACAAACAAGCAAACAAATAAATCAATGTTTTTACTTTTTTCTATCTTTTTAAATTGGTTCTGTAGTTCCAGGGATTACCCCTCACAAACAAACAAACAAATAATCCAATGTTTTTACTTTTTTCTATCTTTAAAAGAAGAAAGTATTGGATTCATGAAAGTTTTCGAATTTCGATTTTCGACGGATTTACATGTTTTAGGAGTCAGAGAACCGGGAGAACATGTATTTACAAAATGTGAGTCTGTGAATCTGACTGTCTGTCTGTGTGTGTGTGACACAAATTTTGTGGGTACTGTATCTCAAGAACTATTGAACGGAATTTAATAAAATTTTAGAATCCGTTAGTCCCTTATATAAATTGGTGCTGATTACTTTTTGGTGTAAATCGCCAATAGGTGCCGCTGCTATGCTGCACTTTTCACGATTTCCGCAATAGCTATATCTCAAGAACTAATGCACGGATTTTTATAAAACTTCTAATTACGTTAGTCCTTGAAATAATTTGGTGCTGATTACTTTTTAGTGTGAATCTCCCATCAGGTGGCGCTGCTATGTGGCATTATTCAGGATTATCGCAGTAGCTCTATCTCAAGAACTAATGCACGAATTTTCATCAAACTTCAGATTCAGTTAGTCCCTGATATAAATAAGTGCTGTTTAGTTTTTAGTGTAAATCGCCCGACAGGGGGCGCTGCTAGGTTACATTTATCACAGTTTTCACGATAACTGTATTTCAAGGACAGCATGAATTTTCATCAAACTTCAGATTCAGTTAGTCCCTGATAGAAATTGGTCCTGATTAGTTTTTGGAATAAATCGATCAACAGGTGGCGTGCTATGTGGATTTTTTTACGAGTTCCGCAATAATTCTACCTCAAAAACTAATGCACGAATTTTCATCAAACTTCAGATTCAGCTACAACTTGACATAAGTTGTTGCTGATTATATATTTTGGTGTAAATCACCTAACTGGTAGCACTGATATGCTTTATTTTTCAGGAAATATTAACATGTGTGAGATAGAAGAAAATTTTGGGATTGCCACATCCGATTAGTTTCTTTGTAATATTAGCATAGATAAATGCACAATAACAGCACGCACACAAATATACAAATTACAGAAATACCTTAAAGAAAAGTGAAAATTCTAGTGCTAAATTCACCTTGAGTAAGTAATTAAAATTCGTATAAAGCCCAAATAAAGCGTGCTAAAATTGCTTTTAGGTGCATAGATATAATATGGAACTATGTAAAACACATTAAAAATACCTTAAAAGTACATTATACATCAAATTAAAATCCCAAAAATGTTTCGGCCAAATTTAAATCTCCAAGTCCGCGACAATAAAAGGAGGTCCGAGTCTAGCTGCAATGCGTTGTCCGAGTGTGTCCCACGCATACGCGATCGGATTCAGGTCAGGAGAACATGTTAGCTATTTCATATACTGTCCATATAATGTGTCGTTAGAGGTTATTTTATTATATCGGTATAACCACTGACGATGGCCATGTGAATTGGGTCGAAAACGTTTTGGGATTTCTTTGGTACTTTTCGGTTAGCCGGGTGCCATTGTTATATATACATATACATGCATGCATAAGTATATATATATATATATTTGTGTGTGTGTACATATATATATATATAACACTAACGCCCGGCTAACCGAAAAGTATCCTTTTTTTTACTTAGGTAAAATCAGAAGTAAATATTTATGTAACTAGTAATTTATAATCACAGTCCTCTGTTTGTTAGTCGATTCTTTTTTTTAAATTATCTTTTGGTATTTGTAATAACAACTGCACGCTTTTATTACATTATAACAAACTTAACAGAAACGAAAACCCATATTTTTTCATCTGTTATATTAACATTCATTTTCATTCGCCTGTCTTTTAATCGATTCATTTTTTTGAATTAACTTTCGGTATATTCGGCACGCTTTCATTACATCATGATAAACTTAAAAGGCACGAAAACCCACATTATTTCATTTGTTTAAATTAACATCCATTCCCATTTGAATATATTTAAATTCTTTTTACTTGAATTGCACATCGGTAACCTATAGAAAGTCCTATATACTTTTAATACATTGTAATAAATTTAAATGGAATTGAACAAAAATAATTTTTTTTAAAATCTTTTTTAAGTAACATCTAGTCAAAGTTGTACTGTTGGTAATCCATTTCGGTAATTTTAATTACACATCAATATTCAATAGTAATTGGTACACGGTCGTTTAGCGGTTTTATCGCTCTTTTTGCGTATATTGTTAGTTTTAAAGTTAATTAAGTGTTATTGGTAATTAAGGATAGAATTTTTTTTTTAAACTGCATTTTATAAAAGCACGTAGCTTAAGTAATTACCCGTCTAAAAATTCAATCCTTACTTTTTTTCTCCCCATTATTTAAGCTCCATGGTGTTTTAAAAATTGAACAGACGAAGAATACGAAATAGTTCATTTCTACTTACTTCAAGGAAAGTTTTAAATGCTGTATCTCTCTTTATAATGTAATCACAAAGTTATGTTTTATCTCAAATTAAATAACTCTTTCATAAAATTCTTCTAGTTTTCGTTTTATTTTTCTGCAATGCTTGGTTCTTTTGATGTTTGATATTTTACACTGTCATGTTTGGTCGAATTAACATGGAGAAGTTATAGGTATGGGGCATTCTTACAATCTTTTGACTTTTATGTCCCTGGATAATAATTTTTATTTTAATACATTTTTTTTGTGTTATTTTTTATTTCATATACCGGGAAACATCCCATTGCATGATTGCACAACAATATTAACGAGATAAATAAGTTTTGGACGATGTTGGGGTCCAAACCCCTGGAAAACTCCTATACCGTCCCGTGTCCCTAATGCTGATTTTTAAGTTTGGAGCTGTCTGTATAAAATTGTTTCAATAAAAGTAATTCGATGTAATTTTTTTTCCGAAACTGGGACAATTGTTTTATATAAATATGCAGCAAAAAAATTAACCTGCACATAATTTTACGGTTGATATTATTTTTGAACTCTGTCCCTGGGGGGTTTTCATCCTTACCGTCCCTCTTGCTAAACTTATACATAAAATCACTTCAGATGCAGCCACAGAATTTTTTTCAAGCTTTTTCTCGTGCAGAAGTATTCTAGAGAAAGAATGTCTAAAATTCTTTGACAGAAAATTTACTGCAAAATTTAAATCAACATTTAAATATCTCTGTGTGAATTTAAGTAACGGAATATTACGTTGGAATGTTACATTTTACTTCGAATTGATGCATTTTCACTAAATTCTTATTTTATAAAACAGCTGCGTATTTTGCTAGATTTTGGACTAAAAAAACTATTTTATTTGTTTAATTGTCTACAATTTTTTTTTTCTCCTCGAGTCTATCATGAGTTATCGTATCTGCCGCTTGATCCTTTTTTTACCCGTCTGCCAAGGAGGGTTATGTGTTTCACGAGTATCTGGGTATGTGGATTTCTTTATACCCTCGAAACATCCCAACGGCTGGATGGATTTTAGTGAATGAGGTCTCTATCGATTCGTCTTAAACGTCCGATGGTTATAGGCTAGGTTTTGTTTTTATAAATTCAAAATGGCGACCGTAAACTACAAAATGGCAGTAGAGATGAAAAAAAAAATTACGCACCATATTGAGGGCATCTCATTGGATAGGTCTTTCAAAATGAAGACGATGTTTCATTGACTATTTTACAGCCAGAAGCTCCGTTTAAATATTACACAACCTGAAAGTTGTGTAGGTAGGATCTCTAGCTTTACTGCAACTCTAACCATCATAGATATCTATAAGCCTCATCAAAACAGTGTTTATAGATAGGAAGTAATAACTAAACACAACTTAAAAATCACCAATATAAGTAAATGAAAAATAGGTATGTAATATAAAAAATAGTTTCACATTGATAAGAAATAAGTAATTCGTTCGCTTTTTACGCAGCCGGGTTTTTGATTTTTTAAATTTAATTTTTACTCTTTTCTCATCATCTGTCACTCCGCCATTTTTTAATATAGTAGATTCTCGATAATGCGTCTCCACTTAAGACATATTTTCCAAAAATAACTTTTGTACTACATATTTTTGGCGAGATCAAAAAAGTATTTGTGACATTCATAAAGAGAAAAGTGGAGATCGACTGAAAATTCGTTTTTGTTTTTGTTTTCGGCCCAAAACCTGAGGTTCGACGAAAATGCGGCTGAAAATTCGGCCGGACCGGAAATCGCCCAAAACATCAGTTTTCAAAAAATTTCGTTTCCTCCTTCTGAAATTTCCAACATTATTCATCGATTTGAGCTTCATCGGCTCAAATGAGACTATTTATTGCTAGGAACTTCGTTGTTTATAATTATCAGTCATGACGGACTCAAGACGTGAATGCAAATTATAAAGCAAGCAATGCAATATACAGTTAAACTTTTTCACGTCCTCATTAAAAGCTGTAGACATAACAGTAATAGAAAATTTGCAGTTTGAAACCGCAGAAGTGTTTCGAATACTCTTTGAGAAAGTTCTAGTACAGGGTCGGCGAGGGTTGCCGCGTGCCAAATTTGATAAAAAAATATTTTACGTGACCATGCCGTGCCAACTAAAAAAGAAATTTAGTAGGTGGAAAAATAATGGGTTAAAATTGCTTAAAATTTTCTGTTAGTTTTTAAAAATATGAGGAACATACATGTAGGTATTACACTATAATAACTATGGCAACAAATATATTTTAGAAATTAATTAAAAAAAAATTAATGCTATGTAGTTTTATTTCTGAGGCTGCATCTTAATATCAGGTTAATTTTAATGCAAACTAAACGCCGGATTTATCTGACAAATGCTTTTTCAGTAAGAACGTCGATATTCATTTGTGAAAACAGTAGATTGAAAGCATAGATAGGTAGAAAAGCTATTGAAATGGCAAACACTAGTTTCTTTGAATAGCTCTGAAATAAATTCAAAGTTGCCATAAGTTTATCATTAGAATTTAGTAATGTCTAATAACCAATTCTTGTCGATAGTTTTCAAATATCGTCTTTGAAAAAATTTTGAGACCATAATTAATCAGATTGGAATATAATGTGACACAATTAAAATTTTTCAGTTTCCATTTAATTGAATTTAGAAAAGATCAGTCGCAATTTTACGTAATCTCGCTTTATTTTGATTTAGAGACACAAGCAATGCCGTGCCAAAATTATTCTTTCGCGTGCCAAAAGTGGCACGCGTGCCATAGGTTCGCCGTCCCTGTTCTAGTATAATAGATGATCATTTACAAAAATCATTATAAAAGGTAAATCAAGGTGTGTATACATAAAACTAAAATATTTTTGAATTACATGAAATTTGCATAATTAGAAAATCTTTCTGTGTCGTTGATGAATTAATTACGTTTTATTTTATATGAAATTAAGAAGTTTTGGGTTTAAGGCACAGAGAGCCAATTTATAGTTAATTAATAATTATGTATGTTTAATAAATACGCATAACTAATTAATAATTATGCGCATTTAATAGATACGTATAATTAATTAATAATTATGTATATTTACATGTGTATTAATTACTTTAATACATACAATTTAATTACTTTAAAAACGTTTTGGACATTTTCGTTTTCCTGTTTCGGTCGTTCGTTAGAGATAAGCAACATTCCAACAGCGGCAACGTGACATGTTTAAAGAATGTTGTCAGCTGTTCGCCAATAGTACCAATTAAAATGTGATAAGAATGATCGAATTTTCCAGTGAGTCACATGTTTGGAAATGGATGTGGCAAAAAGATAACTTGTTCAACTATTGTAAAGAAAAGTAACATTATTATTTTAAGTTTTTAAGTAAAGATAAATTGTGAAAAGCCTTTGTGAATTGCCTGAGTATTTAGATTTTTTTTTAAACATGGTAATTAATTTGCATTCATTACTACAGTTACTAAATTAAAGAAAATTTCGTTTCTTTTAGCATGAAGTAAACTATTTAATTTCTTTCGAAAACTGTATTCAATTAATTAAACGCACTAATTCATTTTTATACATTGAATTGTTTACATTGCTTAATACGGAGTTCAGTTTAAAAGTACAAAAAAGGGGCGCCCTTAGAATTTCGCACTAACGAGAGCTAACAAAAATATAATTTTCTACTTTAATGTACATGCTATCTAAAAATTTTACTTGCAACATTCATTAAAATTATTCTAAATTTCCGGTATATTTATTATTTCTAAATTTCTTAATAATCTCTATTATTTATTTCTAGTTAAATTCCAATAAACTTAAAATGCGCATCTTAATAACTATCTTATTCGAAACCTTAATCTAAAACTTTTAATCCCTTCATTAATTTTTATCAGCTACCAAAACTGTAATATTCTGAGAGAAGGTACTTTTCATTTTTCGAATGTCTTTAAAAGCCATTTTACTGTCTAATAGTAATAACTATTATATAGAAATCCCTCCGTTAGCAGATACGGAACTCATTCTCTATTACGCAACTCTTTCGCTCTCCATTGATTGAGTAACCGAGCGCAATTCACTATGGGTCCCGTTCCTGAGTCTGGTTGGTTTGCCATGAAGTTTATATTTCAATCTGTCTTCCTGCACGAGTCATGAAAAAACCGTCGTCCATGAGTTCAAAAGGAGGATTCTGTGTTTTTCGATTGTTTTAAAACTCTGTTACCAGGGGTTTTATCATCAAGTTAGACATCTAAATTTGTGCATTAAGATCTTTTTTAGCATGGAATAGTAATTCGTACTCTAGCCTGTGAAGGCTCTACGAAAACTCTTGTAATGTAGGAGTTGTTCACGTTTTTATGTGTGGTTGAATAAACATTTTAAAGTGATTTTAGCCTTTGTTTTAATGGGGAAATTGCCGGATTTCTTAATCTTTCGCTTACCACTCATATGGCCTGACTATCGGAATAGAAATTGACTGCTTCATGAATCTTTGAGGTTTCAATTAGATTTAGCCAATCTCACTAACTACAAACAAATCAATATAGTTGATTAAATTGGTCAACAGCAAAGTACTCAGCCTGTCCACAACTGCCAATATTCTACAATTCTGATGCCTCCAGCAGCAATGTTTCACTAGGTGGCACGACTTTTTTGCAACCTAATCAACGCCTGATCAAGGATTTAATAACAGTCCGACAGGTTATAATATATATATATGTATATATATATAGGATATATAATGGATTTTTATAAACATTCTCATTTCTTTAAAAATAATAATAATAATAAATGAAAAATCTCAAAACAGCTTTAAATTTCAGGGCATCAAAGCGATGTTACATCTTAAATTTACAAGACATTTTCGCTTAGCTCCAAGCATTAAAAGTATTGATCATCGCATACTTAAAAAATGCATTATCTAAAACTAGAGGCATTTAGATTCTTGAGATATTTGGCACTAATCGATAAGCCTGTTACAAAGCTAGATTTTTAGAAATTTGCTTAAGGATATGCGAAACATAAAATAATAAAACGTTATTAAATGTCTCTACACGGAAGTTGTAAATATATCAGCATATCTCTTGGAAAATTTCCAGAAAATTTTTGCAGTTTTTTTATGTTTTTAATTTAGCAAGATATGGAATAAATTTTGCCAAAACTATTTATCAAAGTTTTTCGCAATAATATAAATTATGAGTTACTAGAAAAGGAAAATGTTAAGCATATATTTATATTATAAAGAACAAATGTGTCCGTATTTAACGCTAACGTCATTAACGTCGCTACAGCAGCCGTTTACCGCAATTTTTTTAACTTCTAAACATCCCACATTTTCGATTTTTACACTGTCAAATAGAGAAAAAAAAATACTTATAAATGAAATTTGTTTCAAAACTGTATTACAATTTGCTTCAAAACTGTATCAAAATTTACTAATTTTTTATTTTTTTAAAGTAATATTCTAGCATGATTTTTCAAAACATCTATCTCTATAGCGAATATAGTAAATGTATCTTAAAGCATCGAATAGACTGCTTTTCTTTTAGTAGCGACGTTTGATATGGTAAGGCTAACCCTTTCATATTTTATTACTTCTGTCGGGACTCTAGAGTTCAGAGGTCAGCGATGGATGTCGTTGACATGTTCATCTCCGCCTCTTTCTTTTTTAAAGACTCCCTTTTCTTTTGTTGATGACCGCAGAACGTTTGGAAAAGAAAGGACAAGGTAGTGATTTACGCCTTTCGTCGGGGATTTTTGAAAAAAGAATATAAAAGCACCTTAAATAATTTGTAAGAATCATCATCAGAAAGCGTGTTACCTTTATTTCCGGATTTCGGGAGTGCCACTCTGTGACATTTTTTCTGGGAATTGAATGCAGCAAGCTGTTCTGCCGCTTATCAAAGTTAAAATATATAGTCTGCTAACGTAACGGTTAGGAAACAAAACAATACATATTGGATTTGAAAACCTGTGAAAATTCATTCAGGGGATATGTACATGGCGTCCATAACTAAACGACACTACGTTAAAGTTGTCTATCGACAAAACTATTGTTTAGAATGTTGGGAAATTTTGTGGGGAACATAATGAAGGGATAGGAATTTGTTTGACAGAAGAAAAAAATAAAAAATATTCGCCGCCAGTGGGCGTTTTTAAGGAATTACACATTTAGTCTATATTTACGATAGTTTACAAATTTTATTACAACAAAACTTGTTCCACATGACGCCATCCTGTTCAGCTACTATCTGGAATAGCAAGATACGTGGGTGGTTCAATAGTTATTGTCTCTAGTGTATATAAAATATTTGTACTGCGATGGTTGTTGTGGAATATCGAAACCTAATGTCGTAGACGCCCATATACTTAATTTCAGAATCGTAGCTGGTATATTCACATAGTTTTGAAAGTAGGAGTGAAAGGGGGGAAGTGGGAATGAAAGGCTGATTTTTAGCTTATGGGGCTAGATTTGTGACAATGGATGGTATGTAACCACTATTGTTTGTATTCGGGATTATAGTGATGTAGCCACATCTCATCTACTGTCACGAATGTAGTCTCATAAGCTCCAAACCAGCATTTCACCCTCACCCCCCCCCTCCTTAAACCTCCCCTCCAAAATAGGTCTTTAAAATTTCACCCCTCCCTCCAAAACTATGTTAATATCGCAGTTACGGTTCTGAACTTGGGCATATAGGCATTTAAGACATTAGGATTCGATATTCCCCATCAACCATCGCAGTACAAATATTTATATACACTAGGGACAATAATTATTGAACCACCCACGTAGCATATCCCACAGTTGAGCACTGTGTGTGCTGTGAAATGCTAAGAGCATGTCGTGAAATGCTATCGTTATGATCAGGTAAAGTTCTTCGATTATCACGGCTTACCAAATGTTTCATTTGCCCTCAAAACCAAAAGTGATATCGATTGAAATCTGGAGATCGGGTAAGACACATTTAGTCTACATTTACGAAAGTTTACAAATTTTATTAGAAAAAAACTTGTTCCACATGACGCCATCATGTTCAGCTACCATCTGGAATAGCAAAATAGCATATCCCACAGTTGAGGACAGTGAAGTTCTGTGAAATGCTGGCGTTATGATCAGATAAAGTTCTTGGATTATCACGGTTTACCAAATGTTTCAAATGCCTCCAAAACTGTAAGTCACACTGATTAAGGTCTGGAGATCGGGGAAGCCGCAGATTATAAAAGTGGCGGTTAATGATACGTTCTTCTGTGAGGTGAATTTTGAGGACGTGTATAATCTCTTCGCTACTGAGTATTAATGCAGTATTACTAATTATTACTGAATTATTTCTTCTTTCATTTGACTTGAGCAAGATTTTTATTTTATTTGCATTAGTTCGAATCTTAGACTTCGAAACATATCATTCTGATATCGAAATTGTAATTGTGTTCGAGTACCATTAATAAAATGGGACAAAACGGAGGTGCCCGTTTGGGGACCCAAACAGTGAAGAGGTTAACACAAAGGCTAATGTGTGGAGATCTTGCATAAAAATTGTGCGTTAAAGGCACTGACGTGCTTGCAGATCCGGAACAGCTTTATTCTGTAATAATGATTCATATCGCATTCGAAATTTCTGATTTAGTGAAGAAAAATTCTGTTGACCATGTTTTGTTGTAGCAAAATTTTGTAAGCTATCGCAAAAGTATGCTAAATGCATAATTCATCAGAAAAAGCCCTCTAGTGACGAAATTCTAAACTTTTGTTTTGCAAAAACAAATTCCCATTCCTTCCTTATAGCCTCCACAAAATTTCACATCTTTCTGAACAATACTTTTGTTTGTAGACAACTTTAAAATAAGGTCGTTTAATTATTGACATCTTGTATATTTTAATTACGTATTCTATATGAGTCAAAAATAATTTTCATAATACTTTGAGTATTCTTATTAACGTTTTACATTTGTGCTTAAATTATAAATAATTTATTTTCCTCTTCACATGATATTACAGTTACGTGGAATAAATTCCACATTGAATTGAAAAGTTTTTAAAAGTACTGAATATGTAATTGATTCTAACTACGTCATTCCGTTTATGAATGACAACAAAGATGAACGTTTTTTTATTTCCTTTTACAGCCATGAATAATTTATAAGCGTTTTAGAAAAAGGATGAACAGCTTATAAAAAGATTTAACAATAATATAACAGAAAAACAGATCAATCACTTTATCAATAATTCAAGATTTTTTTTGTGACTTTCTATAAAACGCGATACGCATGTTAAAGATTGAAAATACATTCATTTTAATCTTTGAAGATGAAGATTCTGGCATGACCTTGAAATATTTTTCTCAAGTTCTTGTCATGTTTGGAATTGACGCAAAAAAAAAAAAAATTAAATGAAATAAAATAAAAATTTAAAAAAGAATAAATTAACCAACGGAATTATACGCACATTTGCAATTCTCCTTCTTATTGTTTTTCTACTTCTTAATAATTTTAAATCAACACACACGCACAAACACGAACATAAATCATTATCGAGGTTATATGCTTTTAACTATCTTTTGCCAATTATATATTCATTATAACATATATATCTCAATTATATATTTCATCATACTTTATTATTTGCATTTTAATTATAAATAAATAATAGGGAAAAAAATGCTACGTTTATGCCAGATTTCCATTACGTGGCAGAGTACTTAATATAAATAAAACTTTTCCATTTTAAACTACTTTAAAAAAAATATGTTCTTTAAAATTATTCTTTTACGATTACTAGCAATGCAGAAGCTATCTATTCTTCTAATTCTATTTTGACTCCTACATCTCGTCGGGTAAACAGATTTTACCCTTAAATGCATGATTTTTTATTTTATTTAAAAAAATTATATATGATTCTAAGAAAGGTTTATTACCCAGGAAAAATAATGAATAAAATCACGGATATATTTTTCGTATAATGCGTCAACTTTTACTTAGCTATCATACGTAGTAGAGTGCAAGTCTTGCAATCGTTTTTAAATACCATAAAACTTTTTTTGTCAGATTTACACGTTTCAGACACTGGAGAATCCGAAAAATATATTTTTAGAAAAAGAAAATGCCGTCCGTCTGTCTGTGTGTGTGTGTGTCAGTAAACGCTCTATCTCCCGAGAAAATTGAGTTAAAGACTTGAAATTTGGTGTGTACTTAGTATGAAATAATGAGAATAGGCCTATTGAATTTCAGTACCATCGATTATACGGAACTATTTTTTTTTTTTTTTTCTTTTTGGACTCTCGAAATATTCGTTCTGGTAAAAGGTATATAAAAATTTCCGAAATTGTTTATTTTAAGGATTGAATATAAAATACGATAAAAAACATAAACTTTGCATAAAAAAATGAAGTCGATCGGATAATGAGTTGCCGAGATATTTGTAATAATATTTTCCACATTCTTCGATTTTTCATGATACTGTATTTCCTTCAAATCTCAATTCAAAGATATATTTTAATTGGAAATAAGACACTTAATCAGACGAAGAAAACTGTCAGTTAATACGATTATCATTTTTGGAGTTATAAGAATGTCCCTTTTACGCAATTCAGTAATATAGTATTCAATGTTTATGACGTCACTAAGCCGCGATTTTAAATACTCTATCTAGCGTACAAATTGACAACAAATATGTTTAAATTTTATTTTGGAATTGCATAGCACTTTATAGGTAGATTACACATGTTTTATTTTCATACTTTATATTATGCATATCCATGATAAGTAAGTATTACGGTGGATCCCAACGACTAGTTTTCTTATGCTGCAAACCTGCAACACAAAGGAAAACCACCGTCATAACTAAAATAGTGAAAAATTAGTGATTATTTTAATACGCAGGAATCTAGATACCTTATTTTATGTGAATTTTTATTTTGTTAAACTTAACTCTATGTACGTATGAAACTATGCAAAACATAAAAGAATTCAAAAATATCTGATGTCCTTTGTTACTTCCCGCGAAATTGAATAAATATCAGTTTTACTGTCATCTATTTCAGGAAATGTGCAATAATCCTTCTGAAAAAATAATGTAGCAGATATGAAACGTAGATTAGTTAAAGGAAATTCCACCCGATGTCATACAAACATAATTTTTTTACATGTTGCAGATATGCTATACGGTGCATTTAAGGATTAATCCTAATACAGTCCGTGTTTCAGTTCGGGTCAGGTTGTCGCAATTTTTTTCTTTGCGAATTGGGTTGACTTTAAATGTTTCGGGTTCCATTTGGGTTCCGATTCTTTCGGGTCAATTCGCGTTGACCCGATTTTTCAAAAAAGTCACACTTTTTGAATAAAAAAATATATATATACAGGGTGATTCAAAAAAGATGGAAAAAATTTTAAGAGGTGATAGTACACACCCAAACAAACATTTTGTATCAAAGAATGCATGGTCGAAAACTAAACGTAAAAAAGTTAGAGGGCGCCAAAAGTTATGTTCTTATACGAGGCAAAAACACATAATCAACGATTAAGTTAAGTTACGAAAACAAATTTAATGGCATTTGATTACAATAAGTGCTCAAAACATTGACGGGCAGCTGTTATGCACGCAGTACAACGGCGAATAACAGATTGGCGAATTTTCTGAAACACACCAGGCATATCGCGAACTTCCCCTACAGCAGCCGAAAGCTTGGCGACAAGTTCTTCTGCGGATTCAATGGGAGTCTCATACACAAGAGCCTTTAGCTGTCCCCACAAAAAAAATCGAGACATGAAAGATCTGGCGAGCGCGGTGGCCAAGCTACAGGACCACCTCGCCCAATCCAGCCCCACCAGTGGCCGAGAGGTTCTGCTCTCGAAGCTGGTAGACGGAAGGTGCTGGGTTCGATCCCAATCGCGCCCGTCGGCCTAATCTTTCGGAGTTTTCGTGGTTTTCTTCGAGCCGTGGATCTTCCATGCCTTAATACGGATTAGGTTCCCTTAGAAAGACCCCCCACGGAGGGCACTCCCCCCGGGCCTATATCCCTCGTGTAGATAATTGGCCGTCAAAAATCAACCCAACCCAACCCAACGCCTAATCCATTTGTTTGGAAAGGTTACGTCGAGATAGTTTCGCGCTGCTCGTGCGTAATGAGCTGGTGCTCCATCTTGTTGAAACCACATTACCTGCCGGATGTGTGGACGAACTTCGTTCAACATGTCTGGTAGCACCTGTTGCAGAAACACGAGGTAGTCATTCCCATCAAAGTGTTTTGGCAGAAGATAAGGGCCGAGTAAGTGGTCACCGATTATTCCTGCCCAGACATTGATAGAAAAACGTTGCTGATGCGAATGTGGATAAGTGGCATGCGGATTTACTTCTGCCCATACATGCTGATTGTGGGTGTTAAATGCACCATCACGCGTGAAGGTACATTCATCTGTGAAAAGAACTGTTGAAATAAAATTTGGATTTACAGCATTCTGCTGCAGAAACCAGCGGGAAAACTCCACACGACGAGGATAATCGCTTTGCCTCAGTGCCTGGACTCGTTGAACATGATAAGGGTGCAAACGTTCATCATGGAGTACTCGCCATGTGCTGGATTGCGATATCTGTAATCCTCTACTCACTGCTCGTGTACTTGTACTTGGCTCATCAGCTACCATATCCAAAATGGCTTCTTCCACCATAACAACCCTCTTTGGACAACCTGCATCCAACCGGGATGCAAGAAAGGAACCCGTCTCGCACAACTGTCGATGCAAGCGTTCAAATGTTTTCGGATTGGGCATGGGCAACCGCCTGTTGGGAAATCGCTCTCCGTACAACCGTTGAGCTTCTACGCTACTTCCATTTGCAGCTCCGTAAACAAAATGCATATCGGCTTTTTCCTTATTAGAGAAGGGCAACATCTTCAGATGCGTTACTACAGAGATTGACAATTGCACTCTCGTATCAGGGGCTTTTATCTATGAAATGTAACGAAAATTTGAATACCAGCTCTTCTTCTTCCCATAACATGCAATTATTACTCGCAGCGCGGTAACTCGCAACAGGAATGCAGCTTTCTGTTTTGAGCACTTATTGTAATCAAATGCCATTAAATTTGTTTTCGTAACTTAACTTAATCGTTCATTGTGTGTTTTTGCCTCGTATAAGAACATAACTTTTGGCGCCCTCTAATTTTTTTACGTTTAGTTTTCGCCCATGCATTCTTTGATACAAAATGTTTGTTTGGGTGTGTACTATCACCTCTTAAAAAAATTTCCATCTTTTTTAAATCACCCTGTATTTAACATTAATGAGCATATGTGTGTTGATTTTTATTTTTCTGTAGAAAAGATAAAATTGATATTAGAGATATAATTGTAGACTATTTATCCATAATTGTAATAATATATAGATTTATGTTCTATCATTTCGGGTTCGGGTTGATGTGTGTCTGGTTCAAATTTGCCTGGTTGACAAATTGTTTTTTTATCGGAGTCGGGTCGGGTTCAATCCGACAATCTGAATTCTATTTCAGTGGTTGAGATTAGGCGTTAATGAATATGATGTTTCATAAAGGGCATCTCTAACTTTAAAATTCAATATATCATAACGATAACAAATATAAATATGAAATAAACGACAGGTAGCTCATAAATTTTTATGGAGTAATTTTAAACATAGTTTTAATTTTTCTCAATAGATGGCGATGTGCTGTCTCAAACTGTAAAAATGCTCAAATTAATATCAAGATAACAAAATACAAAATTTTTTCGAGTTTCTGTTTTTGTTAAATAGAATACAAAGTAAACATTGAGATGCCTTTGATACTGTTTTATATGTTAGTTTGATCTTTCTTATTCTTTGAGACGTCTGAACACTATTTATTGACGAATTTTGGAACTATTTTTAAAACCAATGTATAAAAAACTTCTGAATTACCAAATAGTAATATCATCTATTTCGTGTGCCATGACTGATAACTGACTCATAAGCAGGGTTCGAAATGTACCGGAGCAAACCGAAAAGATGTTCAGGTTCGTGAAATTATGACCAATATTGTTCTGATTCGTCAAATTATGGTAAATATCGTTCCGGTTCATGAAATTTTTAAAACATATTATTACAGTTTTATATATATAGCTTATTGTGTTCTCTAACCATTTTTTTAATATTTAGAATCGTGAGTGAATTTTTTAAATTGTTTTTGTAGGGTTAGATATAAATTTGTCTATAATTCAAAAAAGTTGTTAGTCAACAATAATATTGAAATAGCGTTCCAGTTCGTGGATTTTTTCATTTCGAGCCCTGCTCATAAGTGGTGAATTCACTTATTTCATGCATTTATAGTATAAATATAAAACGTGTTTCTGAGTTACCTAGACGTCAATTTGACGGTGGCAACGGCTTGACAAATAAATTTCACTATTTTCAAATTTATTAATTTATCAAAACATTGCACAATTTAAATTTTTACACTGTCGAATAGAGAAAAAATTTTACTTTAAAATTCAATTTGTTTGAAAATTGAAACACATTACAAAAAACACTACACATAGGCATAGGTGATAATATTTTAGGATAATGCGCATTTCTAACATGCATATTGATAGTTTTAACGTACAATGATGTATAGAATACACCAGCACGGAATAATTAAGGATGTTCTCAAATCCAAAAACCTACTTTCTGACGTATTTTTAATTCATTTTTGAATTAATTTATAATTAATTTCTAAAAATATTAAAATGTTGTATTATCATCAAGAACACACCTTTGTACATAATTTGTATAATTTTAGCTTATTAGAAAATGTATTAAAAATACATACCACCTTTATATTAAAAAACAAGGGTGAGTTAAATGAAATAGAGTTTTTTTTTTTTTAAGGCGTAAAGAGATAGAATATCTTTAATAAAGTTTTTGCCTATATTCAAAACATTTTAAATAATAAAGATAGTATTCTTCTTTAGGAATTAAAAAATATTGTTACAAATATATGTTAGAAACATAATGTTGAAAAATATCTTTAAGAAGCTCCATCTATAACAAAATATTTCCTGTCTGCACAAAAGTTATGTCATATCTAATTTAATTTTTGTGCTGACACCAACGCAAATAATACATTCATAAATCATCGCATGCTAGTGCACAAGAAACTTTTTAAATGCACCATACTTCACGCTGACATAAAATCCATACTTTTCAATTTCTTTCTTTTGTTTACTAATCGCATATACTTTTTTAGAGCACATTTATATTTATTTCTAAAACGATAGTTGCTTGTTTTATTTCCGTATCTATTTACTTACTGGGAAAGTGTTCAGAAGCATCCTTGACTTCTGTGCATAACTCTTGTACTTTATTTATTGATTTCCGTTTGTCGAGCCATTGACACATAAAGTACAGTACGATTTCTAAATAAAACAAATTAGGCAAATCAAAAGGAAACTATTTTTGTATACGATTTTCGTACCTAATTTATAATAGAATCATTTTTATAATAAGCTCAAAAGCAAAAATAGTTTTTTAAAAAACTCTTTAATGAGCATTCATTGGTCACCTTGAAAATATTGCCTAATTTCAATACATTAATTTGGCGCGGTCAACGAATTCGATTATGAAAAATTCACTGCTTTTTTACGCTTCGTAGAAAACTCAAGAAAATGAATTTATTAAAAAATAATAATTTTCTGTCTGTTTATTTTTTAAGTAAGGTAACAGGAAAGAAAAAAATGAAACAATATTTAATCTCTCTTTTTAAGATTTCTAAATTGATTTCTCAACGTATAATCTTAAATTAATTAATATTTAACTTTTAATTGGTAAAACCGTATATTAAAAAAATATTACACTCTTCATTTTGTTATTTATAATTTATTTTCTGTTTTTGAGCCTTTCAAATATTTCATTGTTACAAATTAAGATCACTTTGTCATAATTTGGCGAGCATTTATTCGCACATAATTAAATCCATATTGTTTTCTGTACTACCATACAATTGTACGAGTTACAGAGCAGACTATTGAGCGATTGAACACATGGGCAGGATAATAGAAATTTGCCTTAAAATTAATGTATTAATTCATAATTAATTTATGAAAATATTAAAATGTTGTACTGTCATCGGAAATATACCTTTGTAACATAGTTTGTATAATTCTAGCCTATCAGAAAGTGGTTTAAAAATCGATACCATATTTATATACAAAAATCAGGTTGAGTTAAATAAAAAAGTGTTTTAAAAAAAAAGTTGTATAGAGATAGAATGTCTTTAATAAAGATTTAGTCTCTATTCGAAATATTTTAAATAATAAATATACAGTAGTACACCGACTTACGTCCCCCTAACTTACGTGATCCCGCATTTACTTCGTCTGGCTCGTCGCATTTACTTTGTCTGGCTCGTCGCATTTACTTCGTCCTAAAAAAAATTCTTTAATTAAAAAGCACTTTGAACATTTTTATCAATTTTTGGTTCCACGAAAGTAAACTTGACCGCGACTGTCAAGTGATCGTGACAAACGAATAAAAAAAAGTCTCTTTGAAAAGCTTTGAAAAATCACCCTGTTGTTACAAAGAGCTTCTAAAAGTAAAAAAGAAAAATTTGTCGGTTCAAACTTCATTGCAAGATTTTATTCACAACCTCAAAGTTTTGAACCGGGCAGCTAATATAACAATAAATTGTAAGTTAACAGCTTATTGATTTATTTCAAATTCTTTTATTGCAAACGCATTTTTTATTAATGTTAAATGTATGTAATATATAATCCCTAAATACAATAAAATATGTTCATTAGATTTTGGAGAATTTTTATTCCTTATCCCTTTTGCTTATCTAAATGTACTTCGACTTTCGTCATTTTCGACTTACGTCTCTAGTCTTGGAACGAACTGCTGACGTAAGTAGAGGTATTGCTGAAGTATTCTTTTTGAGGAATTGAAAATATACGTACAAATCTATATTAGAAACATAACGCTGAAAAATATCTTATCTTTAAGAAGCAATTCCATCTTTAAGAAGCTCCATCTAAAGCAAAATATTTCCTGTCTTCACAAAAGTTATATCATATATATTTTAACTTTTGTGCCGACACCAACGCAAATAATATTTTCATAAATCTTCGCATACTAGTGCACAAGAAGCTTTTTAAACTTCACGCTACCATAAAATCCATACCTTCCAGTTTCTGTCTTTTGTCTACTAATCGCATATACTTCTTCAGAGCACATTTATATTTATTTGTAAAACGATAGTTGCTTGTATTATTTTCGTATCTGTCTACTGACTGGGGAAACACTCAGAAATATACTTGACTTCTCAGCATAACTCTTGTACTTTATTTATTGATTTTCGCTCGTCGTGCCATTGACACATAAAGTACAGAACGATTTGCAAATAAAAGAAATATAGAGAAATAAACGGAAAGAATTTTTGTCTCCGATTTTCGCAACTAATTTATGATACAGGCGTGTCAAAAAAAAGATCTGTACAACTTCAACGTTTTATTTAAAAAATAGATACTCTACAGCAAAACTACGAGGTGCTTCAATAATTATTGTCCCGAGTGTGTATAAAATATTTGTACTGCGATGGTTGATGTAGAATATTGAAGTATTAGATGCCTATATGCTCAATTTCAGAACCGTAGCTACTATATTAACATATTTTTTTTTTCATTTTAGATATGAGAGGTGGCACCTAGCTTGAAAAGGGTGGGAGGTTGTGGGGAAAGGCTGGTTTGGAGCTTATGGGGCCATGCCTGAAGCAGTTGTGTGATAGATTTGTGACAGTGGATGAGGTGTGGCTACATTACTATGATCCCGAGTCCAAATTACAGTAGCCACGTCTCATTCACTGTCACCGTCCAACACCCCCCTTTGAAGCTAGGTGCGACTTCTCACACCAAAAACGAAAAAAAAAATGTTAATATAGCAGCTACAGTTGAGTAGTCATCTAAGACATAATATTCAATATTCCACATAACTATCACAGTACAAACATTTTATACACACTCGGGACAGCGATTATTGAACCATCCAGGTAGTTACAACAATAGATAGAATAACACAAAAGTTTTTTTTTTTTTTACAGTATGTTTTTGGTCATAGTGGTGCTGCAAAACACATAAACGATTATTAAAGATTTCAGTAATTCAAAAATTGCGGATCCCTGAAGGTTATCGAAACAAAATCCGATACTCAAACTCGAAGAAATTATCGAACGATTGATATCCATAGAAATCGAACGTTTGATGTCGGTCGAAATCGAACCCTACTTGATGTGAGCATGCTAAAATGTTCATGAATTTTATTTGAATATCGTCTTGATATTCTTCGTGCTACGAAATTATCTCATGTTGAAGCTTACTAAGGCAGCAGAAAAGTTTTTGAGTTATTCTATCTGTTGTTGTAACTAGTTTTGCTGTATTGCCTATTAAATTTTTTGAAATTTTTTTTTTGAAGTTATACAGATTTTTTTGGAACACCTTGTAGAATCATTACAAAGCTTTACAGCTAAAATATTTTTAATCGACTTCAAAAGAAGGAGGAGGTTCTCAATCTGATAATTTGATGCGTGCATTTTTTTTTCATGTGTGTTCCCCGATTACTCTGAAAGAAACTACGCGACCGATTAATGTGGTTTTTTTTTTTTTTTTTTTTTTTTTTTTAGTTCAAAGAGGATACTCATGAATTGGTCCCATTACATTTCATCAAAATTAGTTATGTACTTTTTTAGAAATTCAACAAAAATAATAAAAAATACATCGTTAAAATATTTAATTTTTAACGAATTTCATCAAGTAGCGTAGTAAAATTAGTTAATTACTTTTTGTGGAAATTCTGCAAAAATAAAAAAAATAAATATCTTTAAAATGTTTCATTTTTAACAAATTTCATCAAGGGGCGTAGAAAAATGAGTTAAGTACTTTTTTGGAAATTAAAATAAATAAATAAATAAATAAATAAATAAATAAATAAATAAAAATAAAAATAATCATATTTAAAATATTTCATTTTTAATGAATTTCATCAAGTGCCGTAGTAAAATTAGTCAAGTACTTTTTTGGAAATTTCAACAACAACAACAACAAAAAAAAAATAAATAAACATCTTGAAAATATTTCATTAATTTTCATTCATTTTTAACGAATTTCATCAAGTGACGTTGCGCTATCTTTTTGCCGAGAAGGTCGCTTCCGGGAGATTTTCCTGTATCTTTATACGGTTTTGTTTCTAGGATTGTTGTAGGAAAAACCAAAAAGCAATGTTTTAATCGTTAAAAACTTTTATGACATAATCAATCAGTAAAAAACAAAACAAAAAAACTATCAAAATTGTAAAGCATTAAATTCACCCAATATTTTTGCGGCACATTAGCTTCATTTGAAGAACTATATTTTTACAGTGCAGGGATTTGTACGCTTACACAGAAGGGGCCAAAAGTAGTCCCTGGAAAATTTTTGAATTTAATATAATATCGAATAATTGAAGTCGTTTTTTGGGGGTTAACAAGCTTAAATTATAAAAAATTTAGCTGTTCGTACAATTGATATTTTTCATAGTTTAGTTCATAGCAATATTTTTCAGATAATTTTAAGTTAAAAAAATTCTTACAAAGGCATTATAATGCATATGGCATTATAATTTATTTAATAGAAGGAATAAATACTTTTTTGTAAATGAATATATAATACATGTTTTACAGATAATATTTACATGGAATTTATGTATGATCGCTGGTATTCATAATATATCATTATAAATGCTTAATATTCATTATTATAAATACTATCTCTTTTATAAATATTTATGAATGTACTGTTATGAATTATTATTTCTCATATGGTTACGCAATTAGAAAATTTCCCTGGATAAAAATTGGATCAAAAATGCATTTTATTGACATTTAAAATTTTAAATCCATTCCTTTCTTTGTGTAACACATAACATTTAGTATCTATGCTAAAATTACATTCTTATCTGAACTTTCACAAAACCTGGATTCAAAATGCACTTTACTGTCATATAACATTTTAAATCTATCCCTTTCTGTATGTAAAACATGATGTTTAATATCTACACAAAAATTATATTCTTACCTGGCACAGATAAAAATAAAATCATATTATATGCACATTTCGGTCAGCTATCTCGTGTCAATAAGCAAAACATACTTTAAAATAATGTACTTCACTGTATTTTAAATCATATCTACCACTCATGTTAAAATTTTAAATATATAAAAATTACGTACTTCCTAAGAAATTAAAAATAGACGAAATCTGAAATAAAATTTTAATTATATGATATTTAAAACTTAATAATAATTTACATAAAATTTATATATGAGCTATAAAATATACCACTTCATCATTATAAATACTATCTTCTTTAAAAAAGTTTATGAATTTATTTTTATGATTTATTAATTCTATAATGATTACTTAACTAAAAAATTTCCCTGGACAAGACTGGATTCAAATTAATTTTTTACTTTCACATAACGTTTTAAATCCATTCCTTTGTCTATGTAAAACGTAATTGAAGATTGGCCGATACAGGTTTTTAAGGCCAAAACCGAAACCGTATTTCGGTGTTCTTCCTATTTTCGGCCGAAAACGAAAACGAAAGCGAAAATATCTTAACTTTTTCTTTATTAAATTGTATGTATTAAAGTAATTAATACATACGTAAAAATATATAACTATTAATTAATTATACGTATTTATTAAATATGCATAATTATTAATTAATTATACGTGTGGCCTAGGTTTGCTCTCTGTTCCTTAGACCCAAAACTTCGTATTTTCACATAAAATAAAACGTAATTAATTCATCAACGATACAGAAAGATTTTCTAATTATACGAATTTCATTTAATTAAAAAATATTTTAGTTTTATGTATACACACCTCAATTTATCATTTATAATGATATTTGTAAGTGATGATCTTTTATACTAGAACATTCTGAAAGAGTATTCGAAACACTCCTGCGGTTTCAAACTGAAAATCTTCTATTACTGTTATGTCTGCAGCTTTTAATGAGTACGTGAAAAAGTTCAACTGTGCAACTTTTCTATAGCTCTATAAATCACTTTTTTTAGTAAAATTTATATTCACAAAATGGAAAACACCGTCACATAATTTTATTTATATAACTAGGGGGCTCGGCCCCCTACGAGCTACGCTCGCCAACCCCGTCCAGACACCGCAGACTCTAAATGCACGCTAATGTGATCGGCTTTAAAAAGATTTCGAAAGATTGAATCATAATTTAAAAAACAGTGGCGATCTCCCCTATAAACGGATTTCTATTCATTTCTCTATGATTGGGGAAATTTTAACGCCAAATCCGCTGCGGTACTACTTGATTATCCCGTCGACTAATTTCGCCAAATTATATAAATTGCCAAACCACTCGCCAAATTATACAAATTGATATAATTTTTATTTTAAATAACGAAAGAACAAATAAATTAGTACTGTGTACATTGCTTGCTTTATACTTTGCATTCACGTCATGAGTCAGTCATGACTGATAATTATAAATCGCAGCGATAAATAGTCTCATTTGAGCCGATACAGCTCAAATTGATGAGTAATATTCAAAAATTTTCGAAGGAAGAAACGAGATTTTTGGAATACTAATAGTTTCGGCCAAGTTTTGGGCGGCCGAATTTTCAGTCGCATTTTGCCGAAACTCAGATTTTGGGCCGAAAACGAAAACGTAACCGATTTTTGGTTTATCTCTAAACGTAAGATTTAGTATCTACCCTAAAGTTACATTCTTAACTGATTCAGATTTAAAAAAAAAAAAATATTATACGCACATTTCTGTTAAATATCTCCAGTTAATATACAAAACATTCTTTAAAACAAGGTACTTCACTCTATCTTAAATCACAACTATCGCGCAAGTTCAAATTTTAAATATTTAAAAATTGCGTAATTCATAAGAAATTAAAAATAGGTAGGAACTAGGTAAGAAATATAATTTTTAATTATATGATCTTTAAAACTTTATAACAATTTGAATAGCTCACCCGCATATTATATCTCTTTATTATCTCGCAACATTATATCGCTCACCCGCAAGAACAGTGACACATCTCGCAAAAATTCATCTTGTGTTTTATTCCACTTATAGGTCTGTCATAGGTGTGTCTTGCTACACAAAAAGTTTCATAAGTGTAGTTATAAGGAAAATCACTTTATTACGCTATTTGTCCATTCGTGACCACAGAAGAGGAATCGATTGTATTGAGAGGTAAATTTATCCAACCCTCCAAACCTCCTCCTATGTCTTCATTCTCAAGGGTTTTACGCTTTTATGCATGTTTTTACTCCTGCATGCAGAGCTAAGTGCTATCATTTTATGTCACAGAAAAATCATGGAAATTTTCTTTTGCGTCTCTGGGGCAGATATAACGTTATCATTATAGGGGGAGGGAGGGGGGGTCTGGCATATGATATCGTAAGATATCTCTAGGGGGGAGGGGGGTTTGTGTTTTGATATGGTTATCATTTTTGATCCAACCAAAATTTTCTCTTCTTATTTGTAACTTGGTCTTTACATCAAAATAGTATGTTATCTTTCTTAGTATGTTATCTATTTTCCTGAAAATACAAAAGTTATTATTTAAATCCTTAAATGATTATAAAATTATTCAGTTCCAAAATACGTGTATGCATATATAATCCGCTGTTCAACAGTATAATGTTAAGCATGTTTGAAATTATACTTGTATTTAACAAGTAAATAAAAAAGAATGTTGTCCGCCTGTTTTGTTGATGAGAAGTTCTGCCTACCCCACCCCGCGAGGGGGCAAGTTCAAAAAAACATTATTACTGTTGAATGCATTATGTAACGAAAAGCTATTATTAAATACTTTTAAACAGTCTGTTTCTTTTAAGTGTTATTTGAGATTTGATTTTGATTTGATTTGGCTTTGAGGTAGGTGCTACAGCTAGTGCCGGCATGACCTCAAATGATCACAGAAACCAAGGCAGAAACAGATACTAGAAACACAACAACAGACACCATTCAAGCAGGAGAAAAACATCAAACTCAGAGACAACGATCACCAGCAATAACAACAGAGAGGGAAACCACACACAGAAACCCACGGAGTAAAACTACAGTGCCAAGTAAAACAGTACCAAAACTAGAAAGTCACTTACCTAACACTCAGCAGAAAACACACCAACCCTAAAAAAAAAAAAAAAAAAAAAAAAAAAGTATAAAACCTGCTGCACAAGATTAGACAATTAAAACCGTCCGCTCCCGAGGAAGAGTCTAAGGAAAAGGCGAAAACAGCGATAGTTAGAATTCAGACAGTCCCAGAGATCAACCCAGTCATCAAGAGAAAAGCCAGCCGCAGACATCGCATCCCGAACGATAGACCTCTCCGCATCAAAAACCCGACAGCTGAAAATATAATGAAATTCTGTCCCAACATCCGTGAGACATAAAGAGCAAATGGGAGAATTGTTCTGCTTGAAGGTTTGCAGCCGTTTGTCTGTTATAGCAGTTTGCGTCCGAAAGCGAGCAATGAAAATATCCTCTCTTCTGTTCCTCGTCCACCGATAGATGCTCGGTCCCAGAAACGGCGAGTCTACAGCATATTTGCTGCTGTCCCACCAGAGCTTGAAGCTTGCATCGAGGCGATCCCTTAAGTGCCTTTTCAGATCTTCTGGAGCATACCACTGTAAGTATTAACAGCAAAGGGACCACTGTTGGCTAGTCTATCAGCCCTCTCATTTGGTGCAATACCAGCATGGCCCGGGACCCAAATTAGGGTGAGATTCGCAATGTTCTGCCGGACATGAACCAGTGTTTGAAAAAGATGCAGGATAACGGTAGGAGACTTATAATTAACATGCTTAAGGGCTTCCAGATTAGACTTGCTGTCCGTTATCACAATGTACTTTCCATTATGAAGAAGGAAGCTTTGAAAGGCAAGATGTATGGCTAGGACCTCAGCCGTAAAGACAGAATTCAGATGGTTAACTAAATGGGCCCTAGAAGAATTCTCAGTAATATTGATTGCAGCAATGGAGGTCTTGAAGTCATTCTTCGATGCATCTGTCGCAATGATGCTGTAGCTACCACGTTGTTGAATGTCATGCATGTAAAGATTAAAACAGTGACTGATAGTAGTAGGAGGGAGATGCTTTGTTTGGAATGGGAGTTGGTCAGTAATGATATCACAATAATCATTTATAATACACGCAGGCCAAGAAGAGGTAATTAACATTGACGGCATCACCAGAGTGGAATCCGTAGACCAAGAAAAATTATCAGGAAAAATGTTCAGGGAAGGCCTGTTGAAATTGGCAGCTGCGGTACAACGGATATAAAAGGAATCGATCAAATACGTACGCCGAAATCTGAGAGGAACTTGATTGGCTTCTTTATACAACTTGAAAATGGGCGTCCACCTCGGCAGACCAGTTGCAAAACGCAAGGCGGCATTGTACAGAACATCCACTTTCTTCAGAGATGATTTGGCAGCAGTGCCATAGACCGGGCAAGCATAATCGAGCACCCCGCGGATGATGGAATTCACCAAAGGAATCAAATTTGTAGTTTTCACCCCCCAATGAGGGCTGGCAACTGCTCTCTGCAGATTCAAACGTTTGGTACATTTCCTACGGATATACTCAATGTGCTCGTTAAAGGAGAGGTTGTAAGTGAAAATGACACCCAGAATTTTCACAGAAGAACGCCGTGGGATATCTGAGCCATGAAGCGTAAGGTTGAGAGGGGGGTGGATACTGTGACGCGAAAAAGCAATAGCAGCGCACTTGTCAAGACGGAGCTCGAGTTTCCAGTGGCAGCACCACAAATAAATCCTATTAAGAATATCTTGCAGCTTGGAGAAGGCCGTTTCAAACAGAGCATCCGAAACATACAGAAGAATATCATCAGCATAAATGACCATTTGGACCCCGGAGTCGGTGGCATCAAACATGTCCCAAAGGAAGATCATAAATAGGATGGGCGACAGGACACTACCCTGAGGGATCAGTTTAAGAATTAACACAAGAATGATAGGAGATACTTCAGAAAACATTTTATCAACAGGAATGTAATTAATGTACATACTCAATGAAATTGCTCAAAAATTTTCCGCCAGCTGTAATGCATGCTTCACATCTGCGGGATAAGGGGTGATGCACATTTGAGAAGACACCAGGCATTTCCCGAATATCTCCGGAAACAACGGCAATCCTGGCGACTAGATCCATATCAGTTTCAATGGACCACTCGTAGATTAGGCTTTTCATATGGTCCGACAGAAAAAGTCCAAACACGAGAGATCCGGCGATCTTGGTGGCCAAGCTATGGGACCACCTCGATCAGTCCATCGCCTTGAGACAGTAGAAAACTACCTTTTAATTTCTCACCGCTTGCGTTCTGATCATACATTCTATGACGAAATTTGCTGGTATGGTGCGTTGTATTATCTCGTAAAGTTTTGCCCTCTTTTTTCAGATACATCCTGTATTTGATGTTTCAAACAATTAGTTTCTCCATATAAAATAAAATGTTTGTGTTCGGAAGAAATGTTGTGTAATAATCTAAATGATCGTTTGTGCAGAAAATTACGCAGAAAATATTTTGAAAAATCATAGCACATTAGTAAATAAAATATTCTTTAAATGCATCATACTCGAATCTGTCATAAAATCTATTAACTTCCAGTTTCTTTCTTTTACCTACTAATTACATACACTATTTCAGAGAACAATTATATTCTTTATGTGAGCGATAAATGCTTGTTTTATTTTCGTAGATATTTACTAATGAGAAAAATATTCAGAAATATACTTGACTTTTGTGAGTTACTCTTGCATTTTATTTTTTTTTCGTTTGTAATCGATAATTGATATTGACGTACAGTATGATTCCTATGTCAAACAAAAATTGGAAAAATAATACGAAATGGTTTTTGTGTCTTGTTTTCATAGATAATTTATGATTCAGTTATTCTAAAGCATTATTAGTTAAAATACATTTATAAAGAATATTTAGCTGGCTATATAGTTGATATTTTTTAGAATAAAGTTTATTTCAAAGTAGTTCAAGTTTTTAATTTTATTGTTTCGCAACTGAATGAATAAGATGTATCAAATGACACTAATATAAACAGACCTGTTAAAAAAATATGGTATGAAATCTTTATTCATTTAAAAGCTATTATACTACTACTAGTAGGATAAAAAAGTTCAGAGGCTGTGCTGATCACTGTTGCCAAATTTTTGTTCACGAAATTTATCATAATATCCGAATAGTGATTTTTGTTTTATTGGAACATGTAAATTTTTGAATTGTATAATACTTAAAAACTCTGCTTATTTCTCCATGCAAGAAAAATGTCTTCTATCTGTACAGAAGATACTTTCATAATCGAATTTATAGTTTAGGCAGTACTGCACGCAAAGCATATATTTATCACTCATCGCGTGTTAATATACAGAACGTTAAAACACCGTATTCCACTTGTTTCGAATCCTGAAGTAACTTATTTATTTCTTTTGTCTGCATATTTATATTGTGTTGTTTGTAATTCTTGTTTGTTGTACTTCTGTAACTATATAGTTACTAGGAAAAAGTTTAGAAACATGCTATATTTTGTTAGATACATTTGTACTTCTTATTGATTACCAGCATCATTGGTGGACGAAATGTAACACGATATCGACATAAAAGTGAAATGGAAAAATAAAACGGGGTTTTTATAAAGTCTCTACATATTTTTGAGAAAAATGTTTTAAGTTCAATTTCTTTGCAGGCAATTTGATAAAATACTTCCAACGGAAGAAACAATGAAAAAAATGGGTTCTCAAAATTGGGTTAAAAGTACTCAATTTTAAATATGTCACATACTCAAAATAGCTCCGATTCAAGTGTACTTAAATTTGAGAAACACGTGTACTCGTTTTTGATTCCATAAATGTGTCCAAATACGAATCGTTATGTATCGCACCGTGAACCCGTTTACTATATGGGAGATTCTCAACAGGTGGGATCATTAAACGTTAACAATATGTAATTTTTAAAATTTTCAAATTTAAGGCCAATATTTCTTTAATAGTATAGTATTTTGTCTATAAATATAATATATTAATATTTTCAATAGTATGTCTACAAAATTATACACAAACATTAAAAGACAGCAACTATTCTGGAAAATTAATGATTAAAGCATTTAATTAGCAGTTGTGTACGTTACAAATTTTGGACATTTTTTCGCACGTACGTTACAGATTTTGGACGTTGCGCTTAGTATTTAAAAAATTCTTAAGACTAAGAATGTAGTAAATGTGTCCTATAATTATATGTGTATACATATATATATATGTATAATTAACTTTTTGTTATCCAGTAATAATAATAATAAAATCAAATGCTTTGTCGCGTACGTTACTTTCGGACATAACAAAATACAAAATTTTTTTTTATAGAAAAGTCCTTCTATCTTCAAAAAAGCAATAAACCAGCCTGCCATCTCTTAACGAAATTATCAAAAAATCATCCGTTTCCTTTATGCATTCGTTGTTTACCATTAGAACCACCTAGAAAAAAAGTTAAAACTCTTTTTCTTGGTGGTACATTGGGGCAGTTAACGTTATGAATGCCCGAAATTGGCCTCTTTAGCATAAAATAATAAAATTTTAAGATATTTATACAAAGATTTTACAATAAATTATGTCATTTTCTGTCTCTGAATAGAATTAAAAACTCAGTGTAAAAAAAAAAAATAAAGTCAATGATAATTAAAGTTATGTTTGAAAGGCTTAAATTTATGACGTGTGTCCAGTGCCCACCTTTTGAGAATCGCCCATATGCTAAGATAAAAAATGTACTGAAATTTATATCAGCTTCAAAATTATTAACAAGAAACTTTTAATTGATTATTTATTAAGATAAAATAGCAAAATTATTTTCTAGATACCCAAATCAAATATTTTTATGAAAAGAGCATTATTTTCAATCATTTTTTAATTATTTTAAAATACTGTGCATAATTTAATATTTACATTAATGAACATATTTTATGCCGTTGAAAATGAAATAAACCGTTACAGAGTACAAAATTATCGCTTTGTTTGGGTTTGGTAATATATGATGTTTTAAAATTGAAAAAGCATAGGTTCATTTTCAGGTGCGTTCGTAGTTATATAAATACGTAGCACCTATAGTCGTCGTTCGGTCCGGCTGTCTGTCCATCCGCCCGCATATTACAGAGCAAAAACTACCCAACCGAATGGTCTGAAATTTTAAATATATAATTGCTGCAAAATTTTGTCGAGTCATTTCAAATTTTATGAAAATCGGATGCATAGTTTAATGACAGGGACAGTCAAAAGCTTTCCGTTACATTACGGACAATGGGTAAAAATTATTTAAAGTACATTTTAATGATGCTACAACCTTTCGAACAGAATGAAATTGATATGCATTTATGAAGAGCACTACAATATACATTCAGTACAATATGCGGTGCAAAAATGTTTATAAAACTAGTTATAGTACGAACGCACCTCATTGGTCACATTTGACGTGCAATTTCCAACTTGTTTATCCAAACATACTTAATTCGACATGAGTACATCGATTTACTCATTTTTGAATACTTCATTTTTTTCAGTAAAGAATAGCCATTGTTTGTGCTCGTCTACATTAATGTATTCACAGTGCAGGACGTCTTCAAAAGCATCAATTTCCCATTCTCAACAGCTTACAGCAAAATATAAAATGGCTATTCCATGAAAAACGAACAAAATATCCTTCACGTTACACTTCCATAAATACTATAGCTATTAACTTAAAAGTTATTAAAATATAAACTATACATTAAAAATAACAAAAATCCCTCGATTTTCATATTGGCATAGTCGTTTTTATTTGAGGGTGCAACAGAATTGTTAAAACAGCAGTAATAGGTAGAAAAGCTATTCCACACGTGATATGGAGTAGCCCTTTAATAGGTTTCAAAATCACTACATTTTTATCCTAGACTTACGTAATTTGCCCGTTTTAATAAGTTTAAAAATATCCACATTTTAAAATCATAGACTAAGTACTCTGCCATTTTTCAGATCCATTCCTTGAAAAACGGATTCGAGGACAAGGTATAGAAGTTCGAGTCTAGGTCTGGACATTTTTCACTCTGTTGAAATAAACCTCAACTCTGCTACTCAAACCTTGCCAATGTTTTATTTATCATTTGAACAGTTTCGCATAGTTATTCCTAAAATCAACTTCTTCAATTTTGTAAAATTAAAAAGACTAGAGAAGTCCAAAAGTAGATTTTTTACAAAGGTAATTTCGTATACTTTACAATTTTGTTTTAGAAAATTGACAATATTTATGAGCAGTAAGTATTTTTTTTGTTTATTGTAGATGTGAAAACAATAACTTTTTAGTCGATATTTTTTAATTTTTATGTTTTAATTATGTTTGTTATGATTTTTACATCCTTAAAATGATGTATTAAAACACCTAAATAAATATTTTTCAAATCGAGGTGTTGTGTCACAAAGGGTTAGGCGCTACCAGTCTGCTAAAATTTATTTACTAAGTTTTTAATAGCTACTCTGCTAAGGACTTATTTTCTGAACTTGCTGGTGGCGTTCTGCTGCTCATGCGTTAATTCACGCAGACTATATTACCCATTCTTTCTTCTATTTAAAGTGTTCTATCTCTATCTTAAAAAAAAAATGGAATTTAAAACCTATTTCTCAAAAATAGAATCTTAGTAAACACCTTTGAAAAGAACGATTTTTATCTCAGAATTTCGTTCATAATTTACGACGCAATCTTTTTCATAAAAAATGAATAATTGAAAATATTTATACTTTAATGTTTTATATTAGTAATGCCTATGTAGAAAATTGATACATTTATATACTGTAAAAAAAGTACTTATTTTCGTGAGGATTTAATTTTCGCGACTTTCGCGAGCCCTTCGTAATCGCGAAAATTAAAGCTTCGCGAAATAATTTTTTTTTCGCCTTAAATAATAATAAAAAATCAGAAAACTTTCACTTATCCAAAATTTAATGATTAGAGTTACTTAAATAAGAAATAATTACAAAAATTTCTTGAATACTTACAGCTATTTTTTGAATACTATACAACTATTTCTTGAATAAAAACAATAATACAACTAATAGAATGTAGCTCATTCACTCACAATATTTATACCAGCTTGTTTGAAACCATTCAAAATTATATCATGTTTGGTATGAACACCGTTAAATGTGCGCACAAGCCAAGAAGTGTCAATCGGTTTTAGTCGTGATATTCGCAGGTCCACAGATTCTTTTTCCTCTAGAAATTTAAACTTAATAGAATGCCTTTCTCTCTGGAATAATTTCCATGTATTAATAGATTACCACTCAATAAACTCATTCTTGAGCAAACACTTGAACTCGCCGTTTACAGTTAAGTCCAAGGGCTGGAGCTCTCCTGTTCAGGAAGCGGGCACAGAAACTGGAATAATATTCCAGTTCTCTAGTTTTCAGCCAGAAAAAAAGAGGATCTTGGTGTGCCTCAAAAACGTCGAACAATGCTACACCAGGTTGTTCTGTAACTAGTCCGAGAAGCTCTCCTGCTTGTCGTAATAAGGTACAAGAATATTCTCGATGTATCGAATCATTGTGTCAGTATTGCTCCAGTGTGAACGAATCGGAGTACTACACATACCAGTCCGCGGGAAATGTAAACTTTGGATGACAATTTGTTGTTTTTCCAGTGTACAACAATTGTGGCGGAAGTAGGTTTCAAGAAAGGGAACATACTAACAAAAAAGTCATCTCTTTTTTTATCTTCCATGCCGATTATGTACACTTGTTTTGAACTAAGCTCTTCCAATGTGTATTCAGATGTAGGCACAAACTTTGCGTTTTAAGAAACTTGAAGCTTCTTAAAATGCCTTATGCAAAAGGGGTTCTATTTAGGTAGTTTTAGGATTTTTCAACTTTTGGTTCGGTTCCTATAAAATTCGCGAAATTTTCAGCTCGCGAAATCAGCGATATCTTCATTTTCGCGAAAATTACGGCTCGCGAAAATAAGTGCTTTTACAGTAATTACCGTATATTCCAATGTACGTGCTTCAGTGTTTAACACGCAACTGAATTTTCTGTTTTTACACTCTTTTATTTTTCTCCATGATTCTATGAAAAAATATGTATGAAAATCAGACACGAAAATTGTTTTTTTTTAATTACTCTATTTATACTCTTTTGTTTAACTCAATCTGGTTTTCGTATCTAAAGATGGAGTTTTATAACCGATTTTTGACCAATTTACTGAAATGCTAGAATTATAAAAATTACTTTTACAGGTGTATTTCCGATTGCAATACAACATTTTAATATTTTCAGAAATTAATTGTAAATTAATACATTAATTATAAATCATTTTTCCGTTTTCTCTGCGCAGGTGACCAATCGCCAAATACTCTCTAAAACTCGTGCGATTGTAAGAGAGGCGAAAAAAGCAATGGATTTAATTATTTGCCATTATATGCTCACCAAAACATGCTAAAGCGAATTGAAACTGAAACATTGAAACATTCGAAATCCTTAAAAATAGAAAATAAATTATAAATAATAAAATGAAGAGTGTAAAACAAAAAAAAAAAACTTTTATCAATCAATAATTTAATATTAATTAATTTACGATCATGAGTTGAGAAATCAATTCAGATATTCTAAAATGATATTTTAATTTAAATAACTTTTATTTTTTTCTTTCCTATTGCTTTATCTTAAAAAGGAAACAGAGCAAAAATTGTATATTTTTAAATAAACTGACTTGCTTGCGCCTTTTGCCAAGCGTAAAAAAAGCAGTGAATGTTTCGAAATCTCACGCTAAATTAATGTACTGTAACGGAAATTTTTGGTGGGAAACATGAATTAAAGTAAAAAAAACAAACCAGGCGTGATTTTCAAGATAAACATTGAATGCTTATAAAATAGTTTAAAAAAAAGATGGTTTTACTTTTACACTTATTTTAAGTATATTTGGCGTATGGCGCGCACCTCGTCCTTAAGTCTGTTCTCAAATCTTAAAAGGCAACTTTATGACATAAGTTTAAATTTATTTTTGGTCGGAAATGCATGAAACTAGCAGGTGTTGTTGTTCAGAAACTATGTCATCGAGCTGTTTTTTCCGGTTTTTTTGCAAACGCAATAGGTCTTTCAGAAAATAGTGTCAAAGTTGACGTTTTGAACCTAAGCAGAAAGTCAGCGAAAGAAGAAAAACGTGTTTGTCCCATGATCAAAATCGATTATAACTCTATAGGTAATTCATTTATCAAAAAATGGAAAACACAGCTCGATTTCAAATCGCTTCCCTAGTCAGGCCTTCCAATTTTGACGCCCACTTATACTTCAGATAGTAATAATTACCCTGAACCTAAATAAATTTACATTTAAAGCCTTGTTATGTTTTTAATACAAAGTTGTATTTAGCTAACATAAAATTTTGAACATTTCAACAGTATAATCACTTAAAAAAATATTTTTTGAACAATAAAAAGAAAATGTTAGGTTCAGTTTATAAGACTAACATGAAACATATGTTTTAAAGGTTTAATAAAAAAAAATATTGAGAAGTTTTTGATATATCCTGCTCGTTATTCCCAAAAAACGTCATTTGTAGAAAAATGACTTTAAAGTTTCGAAATTCCGCTTCAGTTATTGAACGGGTATGATTCAAAAAGACAACTTCTGTTCTAATGGTAATTTTAAGGAAACAATTATATAAAAACGTTCAGGAAAGATAGGAGATTAACATCTAAAAAAATTAAATTTCGAAAATTTTGAAGCTTTAAGAGTCCCCAAACCCCTTAAGTTTTATTCTTGCAAAGTCGTTAATTACAGTCTATGCTGCTTTAAGAACTTTTAAATCGCAGTTAAAAAGACTATTTGGCTAAATAAAAAAAAGGTCAAAACCACATATTTTGCTGTTAGGAAAATATTTTGAAACGAAGGTACAGTCGTGAAAAAAAAAGTAAACACCCCCTACTAACTACTCAAAAACTTATCGTAGAAGAAATTTACTGTTACCGAACGATTGGAAATAAAGTCTACTTTTAAATGATGTATATAATATTTGCTTAGGGGGCCATCTACATATTAAAACAAACCATAACTTTGTTTTTTTCAATAGCAGTACACAATTCTGACAGCATAAATGAAGTCTACACCCTAGTCTAAAAACAAATTTTTATGCAATTCGTACCATCAGTTTTCGAGAAATAAATTATTTAAAAAGTATTTTAAGGGCTGTATCCAAATTGAAGTTCGGTACTTCGGATCGGTTCGGATCTTCAAGAGAGATCCAAGAGAGCTCTTCTTGATCAAGGCACCTTAAGCTGTCAATTAATCCTGTTAGATTACAAGATAGCATAAGAAATTTCAAAATATTTAGTCACTTAGACGGCCCCGTAGACGTAGACGGCCCCTTAAACCATCATTTTGCCCTTTTTAAAGCATAATTTGAAAAATGCTTGGAAGAAAAATGCGAAATTTTCGATTTTCATAACGCAGGACTTAATAAATCTGAATCCATCAAAAAAATTGTAGGTTGCAATTCATAATTTTTTCGAATATTAATTTCATAATTCATAATTCATGTCAGAAAATTATAAAAATTGCAAATTCAACGTACTTATGTTTGGGTATATTAGTATTAATACTACACAAAAAATTAAAACATTAGGAGCATAATTTCAGAGGTTAAAATTAAAATATGAAAATGTAATTTAACATTAGAAGCACTAAATTTTGAATGTTTATAATTAAAAAACACATAATTCAAATGACTTGAAATTTGGTGTCTAGCCACAGTGTGAACCAAAGATTTGAAATATCTCGTGAAAATTGGGTACTGCCATTGAAAAAAAATGAAGTTTGGATTCGTTTTAACATGTAGATGGTTCCCTAAGCAAATTTTATATACGTCATTTAAAAGTAGACTTTATTTCCAATCGTTCGGTACCAGTAACTTTCGTCTACGATAGTTTGTTGAGGAGTTAGTAGGGGGTGTTTACTTTTTTTTTTTTTCCACGACTGTACCTACTTGCAAATATCGAATTTCTTAAAACCAAAGCGTTTTTATTAGCAATAACAAGTATTTCGTCACACTCCTAAAAAATTCCCATGGTATTTTAGCGCTACAAAACTGACATTACTTTTCCGATATGTAATGAGAGTGGTTTCCTTGGTAATGGACCTTAACCTGATGGCATTGATTCAGATGAATAGAACACTGTAATGGCATGTAGCGTATTACCTTAGTGACCTAGTTTTAAGTAGTACAAGAGTTTGAAAATAATGACGGCAAGAGCCATTAATATCCTATCGGTATTGAACTTAACCTTTGAGAATGTTTTAGATATTTTTGGAAAATTAAATATATGTGAAGCAGAAAACATTTGTAATAAACTATTATTGAAGAGGAATATAATATTGATTTTTGTATAGACACAATAAGCTTTTCCTGTGTATTTAAAAATAAAATAAAATTATAAAACTAATGAATACACACACACATGAGTGTGCACATGGTGTCTCAAAACAAAAGGATGTGTAAAAATTAAAGGCAGTTCCAGAGCTTTGCAACATGTTTTAATAGAATATTAAGTTGCTGTATTATTATGAAGAGCAGATTTCTGTATACTTATTTAATGTTATAGTTTGTCTTAACATGTTTGTATAGGAATATTTATGGCTGTTTGAAAGTTTATGGAAACAAAAGAAGTTCACATCATTTTTTGTTCAAAATAGGACGGAAACAACTAAAGCTAGTGTGCCTTTATATGACAGTAGTGATATAAAATGATCAGTCAGTTCTTTGACAGACTTACTTGTCATTATGACAAACCTAGGCATTTTCTATACCAGAACCTGGCTATACTCGTCTGGACGAAATCGATTACGCGAGCGTGTCAAGCTAATGAGTATTAGCTTTGCGATAATAGCAGGTTCGCCAATTCGCTTTTGTCCAGAATCGTAAGAATGAATAAAATTTTATACCCTATGTCGCCATTACCATATCGAGGCACCTTATCTAAAACGGCTAACAATATCAACGAGGAATTTGACACAAGTGTGACTAATGAACGCGTATTTGAACATTGGTTTCAGAAATTTCATAGTGGAAATCAGACACTTCACTCTAAAAAAACGGATTAAGATACGGAAATTGTATTGGCAATCGGGACGCCGGTACTATTAATGCATTTTGACGGAAATTTTACACCGTAAATTCCAGAAAAACGGAACATTTTCTGTAATTTAGGGGGGGGGGGGGAGGATTTCCGTTAAAATACGAAAATAGAACTGGCTTCTTCTAGATTGCCACTACAATTTTCGTATTTTAGTCCGTTTTTTAACAGTATTGAATATAGGATAGTGTATGAGATTCCTTTACTGAAATGAGAAATTGAAAGCATTTGTCGAAGCTAATCCTCGTATCACACTTGGAGAGCCTGCTGTTGAACTTGGAATATGTTTTGAAACTATTTCCAACCACCCAATAGAAATCAATTAAAAAGATGCAAAACACAACCCGCTATTATTTTTTTATACAACTTAATATTACTACATATGCTTAAAAGCAACTGAACACATCTAGACAATCAGAAATCATCATACAATGCATGGTTGTAACTGAAGCGATGAAACGTTCAGCGGTTCCTAAATGATGGTTCTCAAGCTATTTTCAGTGTGTCTCAAAAATGTCAAATAGTTTTTCAAAAATACATGACAAACTTTATCTTATGTAAAAAATGCAGCAAATACAAAATGTTTCATCTTAAAGAAATTGCCATCCGCTCGTGGCCACTTGCTTTAGTGATTTTGCTGGTATGTGGCGCTGTCAACCGCTGAAAATAAGTAGTTTCACTGCCGACAGAATTTCCCGTAGGTTATCTAGTTGGTAAGGAGGTTTGATTCTAATTAATACTTTAATTTGGTTATTTACAAAACCCATCTAGAAACATCATCGCCTCTGCCAGAATACATCCTGAAATTTAATTTTTAATAAATATATATAATTTAAAGTCTCATATGAAATATGTAAAACCCAAGTTTCATTTTTTAGCAGTTTTATGCATCTATATCACTTTGTTAAACAATATAATACGTATTTCTTCAATAGGGCCAAAAATATAATATTTTTTAATTTATAAACAGCCCAGTGTTGCCAGATTGGGGACTTTTTTAATTCCAATTATTTGACTGTCACCACTTTTTAAAAATAGTTTAGCTCACCTTATTTTTCAGAATTTTTAATCTATTTTTAAATAGGCCGAATATTTCTATTTCCAAAAATAAATAAATAAATAAAAAATCCCTGCCGGCCCGACCTACAGGCGGAGGTAGATTTCGAAATTAAGTATACTAATTTCACCAACAAAAACTAAATCATGGTTAGAGATAAACCCACTTTAGCCATTTTATCTGGCCGCTTTTGACGAGTTTTTATTTCATTTTTATATAATAGCTGGTTTTATCAGAATAATGTTAAGGCGGTATTAAAAAAAATACTTTTCCATGCTCAACAACTCGAAATTTTATGCTACATTTTCAGATTCATTTTTAAAAGAAAAAATATTAAACTTGCTGACGTAATTTTTGAAGAGATTTATAAGCGACCTGTGTTTTTATTTTTCGTTCAATTAATTAAAACTTTATAAACAATTATTTTATCAGTAGGACAATATTTTTCCTTTCCAACACAATCGCTTCGGGAAATTCTGTTCAAAATGCCCACTTTGACATAATTTTTTAAAAATATATTCTGCCTCTATCAAAAAATCGATCATTACGGTACATTATATAGTTTCTGAATAAGCGAATCTGCCAATTAAATACATTTGAGAGCAAAAATGAATTTAAAAATGAGTAACAAAATAAGCAGTTTGGATTTGAATACACCCTTAATAAGATGATTTTTTTCTTCAACTGCTATGTATTTTTAATTTGTTTTTGCTGTAAGAATAGGTCCTATTAAAAACTTGTCTATTTAAATGTTTTAGACAATATTAAGAAGATATATGATAAATTCATGGGGATTTTATATCTTGTGAATTGACGGTTATGGATTTTTTTCTTCTTCAACCCCTCCGCCTTTATTTTTTTTCGGTACGAATTGGTCTTATCAAAAACTTGTGAGTTTAAAAGTTATAGATAATATTAAGGAGATTTATAATAAAATTAATTGGATTTGATATCTTGAGAATTGACGAAGTTATGAATTTTTTTCCCAAAAACCCTATTTTTTGCGTCCCTTGAGCCCATTTTTAGGTGCGTTCGTAATTATATAAATACGTAGCACCTATAGTCGTCGTTCAGTCCGTCTGTCTGTCCGCCCGTCCGCATATAACAGAGCAAAAACTACCCGACCGAATGATCTGAAATTTTTAGTATATAATTGCTGCAAAATTTTGTCGAGCCATTTCCAATCTTATGAAAATCGGATGTATATTTTAATTACAGGGACAGTCAAAAGTTTTTCTTTACATTACGGCCAAAGGGAAAAATTATTGCAAGTGAATTTTAATGATGTTACAGACATCCGAATGGTCTGAAATTTTTAATATATAATTGCTGCAAAATTTTGTCGAGCCATTTCCAATTTTATGAAAATCGGATGTATAGTTTAATTACAGGGACACCCAAAAGTTTTCCGTTACATTACGGCCAATGGGAAAAAATTATAGCAAATGCATTTTAATGATTTTACAGCCTTCCGAATGGTCTGAAATTTTTAATATATAATTGCTGCAAAATTTTGTTGAGCCATTTCCAATTTTATGAAAATCGGATGTATAGTTTAATTACAGGGACACCCAAAAGTTTTCCGTTACATTATGGCCAATGGGAAAAAATTATTGCAAATGCATTTTAATGATTTTACAGCCTTCCGATTGGTCTTAAATTTTAAATATATAATTGCTGCAAAATTTTGTCGAGCCATTTCAAATTTTATGAAAATCGAATGTATAGTTTAATTATAGGGACAGTCAAAAGTTTTCCGTTACATTACGGGGAATGGGGAAAAAATTATTGTAAGTGCATTTTAATGATGTTACAGACTATGCACTTATGAAGCGCAAAAAAAATATACATTCAGTACAATATGGGGTGCAAAAAATAATTATAAAACTAGTTATAGTACGAACGCACCTCATTTGCCACGTTTGACGAGCAATTTCCAACTTGTTAATTTTATCAAAAATCTATGATGCATAAAATTTCTGCCCTATTTTTATAAGTAATAAAAACTTTAAACTGATTTTATATCTGCAAAATTTAAGAAGTTATGGGGTTTTTTTTCGTTTTTCACAAAAACCCTCCCTATTTCCATCCTCTTAGTCCGATTTTGTCCATTAACCATAACGAACGTATCAGTTTGGAAGAGATTTGTGCAGAAATGTGGAAGTTATCGTGTCCAGAAGAAAGTGATATATATATATAGAGGGAGAGAGAGAGAGAGAGAAAGAGAGAAATATATATATAAAGTTTTTTACTGATGGTGGTTTTGGGTTCTAGGGGTCATGGTCGGTGTAGATCTGCAAACATTTTTCAGAAATTCCAACATAGGGGAGAATGTAATAGGTAGTATTTCACACGAAATCTGCCTAAAAGCAGTGACAATCAACAATCTAGGGACAAAAAAATCCCCAATCTGGCAACACTGAAACAACCTAATGGAGTTTTGTGAAATTTTGTTAAACAACGCTTTTTTTAAATTCTATAATCTCTGTTAGAAGATTACATATTATTTTATACTTCTTCTACTTTACAACAGCTAAATACAGGTTTAATTTTAACAATACTCTTCATAAACTGGTGTATGTAAGTACGTATTTTACAAGCGTAACGATATTCATGCTTTACTGAAAAATTTGCAATATTTTATATGTTCAATAATATGCAACCTTTAGTTTAGAGGAATCTTACACTCTATCTGTAAAGTATCTTATAATTTATAAATGAAATGTTACAGGAAATTTTTTGGTGATGAACTTTTATCGGTGATAGCTATACAAAGTATGTCAATGTAACGCATATCTCATACGTGTCTTAAGTTATTCAGATCTTACGCCAAGCACTTTTGTGAAATAACGTCCTACATTAATTAATTAATTACAGTTTTTAATGCAAAGTAAAAATTGTGCGTTTGGGATAGTTTACTTTAAAGTTTTCATTATTTGAATCGTGAAATTATATACAGAATACAGCAGTTGGTACATGATTAAAAAGTAAAACTAGCTTCAATTTAAGAATGCCTTTTAAACTTCTATTTTGAAAAATCTTCACATGAATTTCATATTAATAAATTATTCAGCATCAGACTCATTTATCATTTTCTCAATTAAAAGGAAAATTTTACCGTAGAATCCTCACGATGTTTCGTCTTTTATAATCTATCTTGAGTATTGTTCTTTAAAAACGACACTTCATCTTTATGTTTGATACTTTGATAAAGGACTATTGATTTTTACTCACGTGGAAAGGAAATTTCATTGTATTCGCTAGCCAAACATCCCTGAATTTTTTCTTTACTTTTAAAGATATGTTTTTAACAAAAGATACTGTAATGAAAGGGAGTTGCCGTGGAGATAAGCCTTAACCTAATGAAAATTATTTGACACAATGACACCATATATTGTAATACACCCTACTTTAGTAGCACGATTTTAAAGAAGTGTATGGATTACTTTGATGGAGAGGGACTAGTTCTTTGGAGCAGGGTTTTTAAATTGGTTGCCGCGACACTATGGTGTAACGTGCACTGCTAAAAATTTTGTCTTGGGTTGAAGCATCTTTTGGTTCTGTAGCAGTTGCAACCATAAGATGGTGAAACCTCGATTGAACCTTTGGAGCTCCGGTTCAACCATCGTTCCAAACGTTGGAACGAGGTTTTACAATATTATGGCTGCAGCTACCGCAGTTTCAAAAGTTATTTCAACCCAGGACCAAATTTTTAAGGCAATTCTCAAATGCTCTTCTGAGCAACGTGAATCTTTATGACGCATTTTCTGACCCTTTTTGAAACGCAAATGCATAAAATTGACAGCCTAACTACTGAAGTAATTTGGAAGAGAATTGAGTTATCCTTTTTATGATTATGATAAAGAAATTAATTATCGAGTTAAAAGCAATTGTGGTTGTTCAGTGAACATACATTTTATCAATTTAGATTTATGACAACCCATTTACTTCAACTAAAATCACTTTAGGGTGATTTATTGGTATAACTTTTATTTAAGAAAACCTTTATTGATATTATCTCTTTAGCAATTAACCATGAATCATCAGAAATGGTGTTATATCCAATTTTGTTTATTATATCAAGATACTTTCATCTCCTCAGTTGTTTAAAAATAATTATTGTGAGTTATGGTTTTTGATCAAGGAATCAAGGTCACTTCCTGGTTGCAGTGATTGTACATTTTGAAGAGGCAGTTGAACTCAAGCATTCGGACTGTACCCAACAGCTCATCTCTCTAGCTGTGATTTCGCAATTTTCGCAGCCGGGTAACAAAATCCCCGGTCCTTGTAACCTGCAAGCGTCCTTGTAAACTGCAAGCTCTCATTCCTGTGCACATGCAAGAAATTGTAACATGTTAAATCTCAATATAGTTTTATTTACATCTTGTGTTAATCTACTAATTCTATAAACACACACAGAAACATAAAAGCTGGAGGCACCGGCGAGATCTTGGATACTTTTTCAAGATTGGATTAATGTACACTCATCATATCAGTGTTCTAAATAGTGTTTTCACCAGTCTTATGTGGAATTGTAACAGACGACGGAGCACCTCGCATCACATTTATTACTGATAAGTACATTTTATCTTATTATTATTATCGGTTTGGCTTTTGTTTTTTACGCTATTCACATCATTATTTGAATAATGAATACCGACTTGGAAACCGCAAAAAAGGCTGCTGAAGAATTGGAAAAGGCAGCTATAAATTTACGTGGCAGAGCTAAATCTGCTCTAACAAGTATAAACAACTTCATTAACTCGGAGCAAGCTTTTCAAAAAAATGACTTGTACAATAAATTAGAAAAATTAGAGACAGTTTACTCCGATTTTGATAAATATGATGCTCAATTACCAACTGAAGCATCTGAAATTGAGGAATTTGAAAAGAAATATTATGAAACGAAAGCCAAACTGCAAACGGAACTTGAAAAAGTTACCGTAAATGTGCATGCACCTCAAATAATAAATGATCAGATTCCAGTTGTTAGTTCTATTATTTCTAACAACTTTAAATTGCCTAGGCTCAATATAGAGCAATTTAATGGTGATTTTAAAAACTGGCTATCATTTAAAGATTTATATTTATCCTTAGTTCATAACAATGCCAGCATAACTAATATACAGAAGTTTCAGTATTTAAGAGGGTTACTAGGGGAAGAGCCAGCCTCTATTATAAAACATACTCCTATTTCTGAAAACAGTTATTCAGAAGCGTGGGAAAAATTGCTGTCGAGATATGATAAGAAAAAACAAATTGTTTCCACTTTAGTTAAAACATTCTTGGACATTCCCCC